>APFE030040841.1:32528-67706 GCA_000404065.3 Pinus taeda | reverse complement strand
ACGTCAAACAATCTTCTAGAATGCTCTAGAAATGACCACAAGTAACTTTTTTAAGATGAAACTCGTGCCTTTTGACCTTTACAGGAGTACGCACCCATCCCTTGACTTACAGAGCGTACAAGTACGAAGTACAATGAGCTTGGGATGCGTACACATAGGCAAGGTAGAGAGAACTTGCGTACCCAGAGATAAACATGATATTTAATGTCTTTCTCTCTTTCTTGAAGTTTGACATGGAGAGCAGAGGTATAAGTCTTGACAAGGAGGATAGTATGACTGTTGACGGAGCCATACTAACTACAGATAGTCATGGTGACAAATTTTAGTGTAACACACTCCTCAATTTCTTTCTTTGTTGGATTCCAGTGATGTGACATCACACATTTCTTTATGCAGATCTCGGTCTCAACAACAGAACCATTTTTTGGCTTAGTGGGCCTTGACCTAGGTTAAGAGTTAGTTTCCCCAAATAAATCCCTACACTACTAGCCCTTTCGGCATCAATCCACGGAGCACGGACTAAAGTCTCACTTGAAGCAGTATGGGGGGATGTTGGAACCAAGTTTTCACACCCAAGGACGAGTGTGACATCACTTTATGCCCTAAATCTTCCTTTGCATAGATCAATAAGCCTATAGGGCTTATCAATATAACTCCCCTTAATAATCTTCTATACCTTCACAAATGCTTATGACTCTCTTTCGTGGACCCTGAATAAGTGAATTCACTACTTACGAACATCAAGGATTACATATAACCCAGTAATTATTCAGATTAGATTAAGTGTTTGATAGCTTCGACATACCACAAGATAATCTTTGCGTAAATAGTTAATAGTAATTGCATTCATATAGTAGTATAAGTCATGTAAATTCACACATCAATACATCATTATTTCATAAAAGCATTGTAACATAAGGCACATTCATATAAATTGAAGCAAAGAGATAAACACAAGTATTTCTACAATAATCTTCTTCATTAATACTCAGTTATGCTTACATACTCAAGACTTCCCTCTGCACTTAGCTACAGGGGTCCACAGACTCAGCTACAACATCTACTCTAGGCCTCTGTGTACATAGCTGCATAGCTTGTCATCTACTCTAAGACTTCTATGCTCTTCCTCTTACTGACCCACTACATTCATCTTCATCTTTATTTCCTTCCTTAGATATCCTAAGAAACACCTGTTTATACAATCCCATGGTCCACAGACCATGGGTAGACCTTCAAAATCTGACTCAACTTACAGAAAAGAATAGTAAAACCCTTTATGACACTTTAACTATCTATGCACTCCGCGACCACAACTTGCGGATACTTTACATTTATACAACGAAACTTGGGCTTTTTCCCCAAGATTGACCCTAGGGGACACCATCCCAACACCAGGCTTGTTGGCAATAGAGATTTTGTTTTATTCATGTATTGACTCCATCAGGGTACTTTCGTGACCTGTTGAGAGTAGAGCAACAACCAAGATGAAAAACTATACTATGGAAATCTAAAGCTCATGAGGTATACTACCCTTTGTAATTTGAAACAGTGTGATATCACATATCTTATGTTTGTGGTCAACTAAGAATGCATTAAGGGTACCATGTTGATTTATGGGATAAGTGGGGAGGCCAAAGTGATTTGTATGATGAATGAATACTCGAATAAATAAGACCTTGTGCATAATAATCGACCAAGGAAGAGAAGTTCGCATTCTACGAGTGTGTCACCAAGTGTTGTCACTACGACAAACACCCTCCAAAAGTTTACATACAGTTCAATTATGGATCTTACTGTGGATCTTGTGATTGATCGAAGTGGCTTGTTAACACATGCAAAATTTTCCACAAGTTCGTGAATTTATTATTTTACACAAGCTTAAAAAAGCATAACACATTTCATCAAGATAATTCTTTTCTAATTCTCAACACATGATGACACTCTATGCACACTATTATTGACAAGCCCTCACTTTTGGCTAAGTTTGTACCTCCATTTTGGTGAGTTTTCCAAATTGCCACTTTTGCACACCTTCACTTTTGCATGTGTTGTTTTCATGTTCTTGACTATCTCATTTTATTTCTTTAAATTTAATTATTGTCATTTTCATGTTATTCTTCATGTGGCATGTGTCTCTTTCATAGAATTCACCTACAACAAGTGTTGTTCCCCCTTTTCTCTTCATATATTAAATGTTAGGTCCCTATAATACTAGTGATTACCCCATTATTACTATATTCGTATCCCTTATTAATATTTTTGTGCCCCTATTTTCCCCATATTGTTATTACCGTGCCCCATAGAATGCCTCTATTGTTATTTTTGTACCTTTATATTATTATTGTTAGGTCAGCTAGGTTATATTTTGACTCCTTAGAATCTTATATACAGAAAGGAGGTTTCGTCATTTGAATCATCCAAGAATTTTTCATTTGTGTAATGTAAAGGACGTTGCCCCCTCTAAGAGGCTAAATTCTAAGGCATTGATCTATCTTTTCTATCCTTTTGTGAGCTAGTTTCGTAACAACAAATGTCATGTTTTTGCATGTCAACTATCACACAATGTGTATAAGATTAATCTAGTGGTTTTAAGGGGTTATGTTTGTTTAAATGATTTTATCTAACAATGTAAACATCTATCACACTCATTCCCAAAGGTTTTATAACTATCACACAAGTGTCATCATGGTTGTCTCAAAGTGTATCTTTAGTGTCGAACTTATCATAAGTCATCCCAAAGTTGTCGCATTGAGGGAAGTATGATGTTTTCTTATACTAGATTAGCTTTGTTGTTGTTTCGTTGAGTGTCCTAAGTGGATGATCTGAAATTATAGAGATACATCAAAGGAAATATCGAGCTCCTACAAAGTGAAAAACGTGTGTAGATTTTTTTAAATTTTTGCTTAAGCTTGGTTTAAAAAATTATTTTGAAGGAATTCAAAGAGCATAGTAGAGCATTATTATCAATAATTGATGCTTTGAGGAACGAAAATGCAAACACCTAGTAAGTAGCCTGAAAGCTCTAGCATGACTCATGAAGAATAGGAAGAAATGCTACATGATATATCAAAATTACAAGACCAAGTGCAACAAATGTCACTCTCACAAAAGCTAACAGAAGCTAAGATAAAGGACGTGGAATCTAAGATAAAGGGCGTGGAAGCTAAGATAAATGGAGTGGAAGCTAAGATGGATGATTTGAAGATATATTTGAAGAGAGACATGGAAGATTTGAAGTCAAATTTGATACATTTTCTACAAGAAATACTTACTAATGGTGAAAGGGTAGTAAAGGAAACTCATTATGTGAACAAAAGAAAGGCTAATCATGATTTCATAGACTCTAATGTGATATTGAAGAACCACCATATTCAAAAATTTGATATGGGGAAGTTTGATGGAAAGTATCCCGCAACATGGATATTACAGTTGGAGCAATTTTTTGATCTCAATATTGTCAAAAACACAAGAAAGGTATGTATTGCAACTTTATATTTGGAACCAAATCAGTTTGTATGGTATCAATGGCTTTGCTCTCGTAAAACAATTATCACTTGGGCAATTTTTATGGAAGAATTGATAGCACATTATGAGGATACAAAAAGAAACACCTTTTTTAGCCAACTGATAAGTCTCAAACAAAAGGGTTCAATAATGGAGCACATTGAGGAGTTCCAAAAATTGAACATAAGGGTAAAAAATATACCAGAGGAGCATAGGATTGATGTGTTTATAGGGACTTTAAAGGATAATATCCAACATGATGTTCGCCTTTGGGAACCTGATTCATGAGAGAAGGCATTCAGGTTAGAAAGAAAAATGGAAAGCAAAATTATGGCAACCAGGAATCATACCACTCACAACAATAAAGATGGAATTTTTGTTGCCCCTAGTCTTGCACAACCTATAACGTTGACACCACAACAATTGGAAGAAAAAAGAGCAAAAGGGCTTTGTCACAGTTGTGATAACAAATACACTAAAGCTCATAGGTGTGCTGAGAAGAAATTATTCTACATAGATTGTGAAGAGGAAGGAGAGAAGGAGGAAGAAAGGTCAAAAGAAGAGGATATACTCCAGAAACAAAGCCTAGACAAAGAAGCAATGAATCCTACCATTTATTGTAATGCATTGGCGTGAATTACCACTCCTCAAACCATCACGATAGAAGGACAAATCAAGAAGAATAAGGTAATAGTGTTGATTGATTCAGGAAGTACCCACAATTTTATTCATTGTAAGGTAGCAAAAGAATTGAATTGATTCCTATATCGAGCACCAAAGCATCAAGTGATGGTTGCAAATGGAGGAACAATAGATTTCTCTGGAAAGTGCCATAATATCAAGCTATCCATGGGAGAATATGTATTGACTAGCCCAATGCTTTACATTCCAATGGGAGGTGTTGACGTTATACTAGGAGTCCAATGGCTACAATACTTTGTTACAATAGCATTTAATTTTCAAGAACTTTTCATGAAATTTTATGCAGAAGGAAAGGCAGTTGAATTAAGGGATATTGCAGGGAAACCTGGAAAGATAATCAGCTCTAACGGTATGAAAAAGCTTCTAAAAAAGGAAAAAAGAGGTGTAATTGCACAATTATGTTTGCTAGATGTTTCCACATCGAAATCATCTATTTCTCCAGATATCCAAAAGGTCTTGGACAAACATTCCAAGGTATTTGAGACTCCCAAAGGTCTCCCACCTATTCATGATCATGATCATGCTATTCATCTCATTCCAGGAAGTGTTCCTCCAAACATCAGACCGTACAGATATCCCTATGCCCAAAAGAGTGAAATTGAACGTATCATTCCAGAAATACTAGAGGCTAGTATAATTCAACCTAGTCAAAGTTCTTTCTCTACTCCAATAGTATTGGTGCACAAGAAGGATGCATCATGGTGCATGTGTTCAGATTATAGGGAGCTCAACAAGCTCACTATTAAAGTTGAGTTTCCCATTCTCGATATTGATGAATTACTGGATCAATAACATGGAGCAATTTACTTCACCAAGTTGGATCTTTGTTCAGGATATCATCAAATCAGAATGAATATTGAAGACATTCAGTAAACAACTTTTGGAACTCATGAGGGTAATTATGAATTTTTGGTCATGCCTTCTTGCCTTACCAATGCACCTTCTACATTTCAAGTTTTGATGAATTCCATTTTCAAACCCTTCCTTAGAAAATTTGTGTTAGTATTTTTTGATGATATACTAATCGACAACAAGTCTTGGAGGGATCATGTTGAACATGTTGACAGGGTGCTACAACTATTGGAGGAGAAACAATTATATGCAAAAAGATCCAAATATTTCTTTGGAGTACAAGAGGTGGAATATCTGGGTCATATTGCATCGCATGAAGGAGTTAAGGTAGACTCTAGCAAAATTAAAGCCATTAAGGAATGGAAAATCCCCACATCCATAAAGCATCTGCGAGGATTTCTTGGGTTGACAGGGTATTTATCACAAGTTTGTTAAGAATTATGGGAGGATAGCAGCACCTCTAACAACATTATTGAAGAAAGATGCATTTTCATGGACTCCAGAAGCAACAAAGGCCTTCGAACATCTTAAAGATGGAATGTACCAAGAGCTGGTCTTAGCTACACTGGACTTCACAAAAACCTTTATTGTGGAATGCGATGCTTCAGGAAATGGAATTGGTGTTGTTTTAATGCAAGCTGAAAGACGCATTGCTTTTGAAAGTCTTCCAATCAAGGGAACGTTTTTACACAAAGCTATTTATGAGAAGGAAATGTTGGGAATACTTCATCCACATAAGAAATGGTGACCCTACCTAATGGGAAGACACTTCAAGGTAAAAAAAGATCATGATAGCATTAAATACTTTTTAGAACAAAGATTATCCTCTGAAGAGCAACAAAAGTGGGTCAGAAATATGTTGGGTTATGACTTTCAAATCATCTACAGAAAAAGGGAAGCAAAATGCTGTGGCAGATACACTCTTAAGAAAGGATGAGGATGTGGAAGCATTGTTGTGCGCCATTTCTATTATCCAACCAGATTGGATAAATGAAGCAAGGGAAGAATGGAAGAATGATGAAGAAGTGTGGGCACTTATTCAAAAGTTACAACAAGATTCTAGTACATCTGATACATTTAGCTAGCAAAATTATTCATTATGGTAAAAAGATCACTTATAACTCTATAAGAAATCCCAACTCAAAAAAAAGATTCTTATGGAATTGCACACTTCTCCCTTAGGAGGGTAGTCAAGATTTTAAAAAACTTACCACAGGGTTAAGAATGATTTTTTTTGGGATGGCCTTAAATAAGATATTCAAAAGCTTGTGGCAGAATGCTTGGTTTGCCAACAACATAAAGTTCAAACAGTTAAGACCCCAGGCCAGTTACAACCTTTATCCATTCCAAGCCAATGTTGGGGAGGAGGTTCCAATGGATTTTATCACAGGTTACCCAAGTCTGAGGGAAAGAGTGTCATAATGGCGGTAGTTGAGAAACTTACCAAGTATGCACACTTTTGTGCATTATCACATCCATTTAAAGCTAGTCCAGTTTCTACATTTATGGAAAAAATTCGAAAGCTACATGGAAACCCAAAGATTATTGTAAGTGATAGAGATCCCATTTTCACTGGAAATTTTTGGACAAAATTATTTTCTTGTCTCGGTACTCAGTTAGCACATAGCTCATCTTATCACCCTCAATCCGATGGGTAGACTGAGATAGTAAACAAATGTTTGGAAGGATATCTTCATTGCTTTGTATCTCATAAACACACACAATGGGTGAAATGGTTGCCTCTAGTTGAATGGTAGTATAACACTTCCTTCCATACAACAACAAAAATGACCCCATTTATGACTCTTCATGGATATCAACCACCATCCATCACATCATATTTAAGAGAAAATTCTAAGGTTTAAGCAGTGGAACATCACATCGAGCATCAACAACAAATCCTCCAACTCTTAATGGATAACCCGTGTTGTTGCATAATAGAATGAAACAACAGGTAGATCAACATCTCAGTGAAAGAAATTTTTATGTAGGTGATTGGGTATTCCTACAGCTACAATCATATAAAAAAATGTCCCTCAAGCATGCTAAGAAGGATAATAAATTATCACCAAAGTATTATGGTTTGTACAAGGTGTTGCAAAAGATTGGTACTATGGCATACAAATTCGAGCTTCCTGCAGCTTCTCGAGTGCACCTAGTTTACCATGTTTCATGTTTAAAGAAGGTTAAAGGCGACAAGCTCCTAGTTCAAACAGTATTACCAGAACTTAACGAGGAAGGAAAAATTATATTGGAACTGGGAGCAATCAGAGAAATTAGAACTCGACAGCTACGAAATCGATCGATTTTGGAGTATCTCATCAAGTGGAAGAACTTATCGGCTAAATATTCCACATGGGAGGATGCGAATTTCATATAGAAGCATCCAAAACTACTCAAGCATTGACGACAACACTTTTTTGAAGGAGAGGGGCATGTTAGGTCCCTATAATACTAGCAATTACCCTATTACTATTGTATTTGTATCCCTTATTAATATTGTTGTGCCCCTATTGTCCCCATATTGTTATTACTGTTCCCCATAGAATCCCTCTATTGTTATTTTGTACCTTTATATTATTATTGTTAGGTTGGATGGGTTATATTGTGACTCCTTAGACTCCTATATATAGAAAAGAGGTTTTGTCATTTGAATCACCCAAGAATTGTTCATTTATGTAATGTAAATGAGGTTGCCCCCTCGAAGAGGTTGAATTCTAAGGTGTTGATCTATCTTTTCTATCTTTTTTTGAGCTGGTTTCATAACAGTAAATGTCATGTTTTTGCATGTCAGCTATCACACAATGTGTATAAGCTTATTCTAGTGGTTTCAAGGGGTTATGTCTGTCTAAATGATTTTATCTAACAATGTAAACATTTATCACAATCATTCCCAAAGGTTTAATAACTACCACACAAGTGTCATCACGGTTGTCTCAAAGTGTATCTTCACTGTCAAAATTATCAGAAGTCATCCCAAAGTTGTCACATTGAGGGAAGTATGATGTTCGGTTTTCCTAGATTAGCTTTGTTGTTGTTTCCCTATGTGTCCTAAGTGCGTTATCATGGTAAAGTCCTATCAGTTTTCATATCAATTTCATTGATCCCACACAGCCAAATTCCAGGAATTTCACAGCAACATAGCCTCATCCAACCCTCCTCATCTGTGCATTATGCATCTCCTGCCCTCAAGATGTAGCCCTTAACCTTGACACTATGCAAACAAGACTATGCATGGCATAGTTCCAGTGCTCAATCCTGAATCACGACTAAAAAAATTATGCCATTCAACCCTCCAGCGTCACCCCAACTGTGTATTGTGTAGTCTCCAAGCTCAATATCAACACTTGAGCTCCTAAGCTACACAATCTCACAATCAATAGGCCTTTTGTACCTCCCAAAACTAAGAATTGCCTAAAATAGTGAAAAATCCCTCAGTCGAGCTCACCGAGTCCCAAAACTACGGAATCTGCCTACCTAGTCCAACTTGAAATGCATATTGCATAATATTGAAGCTCAATTCTCACCCTTGGTTTCCTAAGATAAGCAATTGTGTAGCCACTTAGCCTCTCGCTTCAGCTGCAATGTGGTTTCGACTTAGTCAGTGGATCAACATGCACCATCTTAGATTAGGGGTATGTCACTTTGATGTCATCTTTTCATGAGTGGATTGCAAATGCAAGTACTCTATCATGCTATGGCAGGAAGATGAAGAAGAGGATGGGGGAGGACATGCTAGAACACACCTCAGGAGCTAAGGATATAATATGATCATGAGGAAATAGAAAGAAGGAACACTGAGCTATACCAAAATATAGAATATAAATTCCATATTGAATACTCCTTATCTTCAAGCCATAATCAAGAGAAAGAGGAAGGACATGCACCATCTTTTTAAGAAGACACAAAGCAAGTAGCAACAGAGAATGGCTTGACATTACCATGTCATCAGTTTCATCTCATGATTCATCATGTGGCACATAATTTTGTGGAATATGGAATTTAATGTTGGAGAAATATAATGTAAAGTTGAAGTCCAGGAGCCATCTATGTAATGTGTAAAGTCATAAAATCATGAGAAGTCAAACATTTATGAGGGTAGTCGAAGATTCACAAGGGAGGTGAAGGATCACCCCATTCTTTATATATACACCCTCATTATACAAGCAAGGGACTTTTCACCTTCGTTTATCCAATAGGGAATTAGATAGACATAGTTAGTACTTTTGGGGAGAAAGTCATGGCTCCAACACTCCACTACTGGAGGCAGTGATGTGGGTTGTATTCATGTATCTTGGGACTTTTACTTAATACTTGAAGCATGTTGGACGACACATTTTCACACATGGATTGTGAATATTTGTAAGAATATTTTATGAATATTATGGTTCATGTTTGCTTTGACTTGTATTGAAGTAGTTGAACTATTTTAGTTGTTTTAGTGCTTATCTTGTTGAAAATATGTTGTAATGGTTGTAAAATTCAGCACATCTATGTGGACTATTCTTCTTGATGTTAGGTGATTCTATTTTTCTTATGTGCACCTCTACTAGTGTGATACAATTACCTCTCTCTTGCAGGATCACCTTTGCAGTAGAATAATCTTGATATACATGCAACTGAACACTCACCAAGCACACTTACTTCCTTTTCACAAAGGCACATATACGCTTATATATCTTATTAATAACTAAAGTCAAGGAAAATCTATAAGAACAGATGGGATGACATCTCTTACTCCGAAAGGGGCGTGATCTACTTGGGGCCTCACATCAGGGAGACCCCCTTGGTTGACATATTTCTAGCATCATCAATAGAACCAAAAGTCACAATAAGGAGGATATTTTTGGGCACATCTTTCCTAAAAAAAATTTCTATATTGCTTCTTATGGATTCTCTTTGAAACACACTTCTAATTGTTAGCCCTCCTTGATTGAAAAGTTCCCAGCTGTCTTATATTTCCATCCGAGCTTATCTAGCTTCCGATAGGGTGGGATAAGTCTTGATTGAAGATATTTCCTAAAGGAAATCCATCCCCCTTCCAACTGAAATTTCAATCCTTTAAAGAAATCAATTTTCCCCATTCATTCAGATTTATCACGAGTTAAGTATTTTTCCATCTTGTAATTATTTGTTTCTTTCATGTTGGTTTGAGCTCCTCCAAATCCTCTAACATGTTAAATTTTGGAATCTATTTCCAAGATTCTTCCCCAAAAAGGGTTTATCAAACATCCTTGACTATGCACAAGCAATGATTTTGGATGAGATGCATATCTTCTAGGATAGATTCCATATACATGTATTAGAGTGAGTAAAAGACAACTTGATAAGTTGATTATATGGAATATCATTGATGTATTTTTAATTTCAAATTAGTTTCCATAGCATTAGTACCCCTTGAATCCATCTTCACCATTATTTTCCTCCCAAGACTAGGCTCAAAGTGGTAGTGTCATGTAATAAAATCCCATCTCTTTGTTTTGGTAGGCACAATTTGTCCGAGGATATTAAAGCCCATTTTCCTTCTTTTTTGGAATCTCCACAAAGAAATTTTCTTTGTATATTAAATAGAATTAGGAATGGATCTTGAAGCCATCATCTTTTATATAATACCAAATGTGAGAGCTCAAAGAACAGATTTCAGAAGGAAAACTTGGCCTACTATGTTAAACGAATGGAAAATCTAGATCGCTAGATTATTCTTGATTTTTCTTAACAACTTTGAGTATAGATTGCTTCTAAAAGAGATATCAACTACTGGATCTGCATTGTTGAAATCATATCAATTTAGCTAAACATATTTTCCCAATAGGAGGCAATTATAAAAAATATATATGGGATTTATTGTGGTCTATATCCATACCTTTATCATTTGACAAGTCATATAAAACTCTACGAGGGGCTCAAACTTCTTAGACAATTGGAACACCCATACAGATTGTGTCATCAACAAATCACTATTGTGAAACATGAATATCTTCTCCAAACAATGTTAAGACCTTTACTTTATGATGTAACACCATTGATTTTAGAGATGAACCTAGTCCTTTAGTTTCTATAATGAAGAGAAAGGGGAATAAATATCCACTTGATGGATTCCATGTGATGGTGGGAAGGTTTTGGTAAGAAAAGCATTGAGGAGAATTGAAGTGAAAGATAAAGAGATGAGGTCCTTCATGCAATTAATCCACTGAGTGGAAAAGCCAAATGCTGAGAGAATTCAAAAAATATAGGACCAATTGAGTTTTCTTATGATTTTAGAATTATTTTTTTTCCTTTCTTTAGCAAGAATCTTGTACTCAAGTGCCCCATTTCTAAGTAATTTAAATTCAAATATTTATTTATTAATAAAAGAATTTATTTTACATAAACATTTCAATGTAGCTCGTGGCGTTTCCACCAAGAAAAATTTTAAGAACCTCCCTAAATTTATGTGTATAATAAATGGGAGAATCCCCATGTTTCATAGGAATCCTTGTAAAATCATGGAGCATCAATATTACAAAATTGAAAATCACTAAGAATTGGTGAATCACTAAGAAACAATGAATCACGTTGTTGCAGTCACTTAGCACCAAGAGGGTATTCAAGGGGACTGCAAAATAACTTGACAACATTGTTGGTGAATCAAATGAGCTTGACTAGTTAACATCAAGCATGCCACTCTAGTGACTAAATCATACAGATCTAGAGCTAGTAATTCTTGCCTAACAAATACTTTCAAAACCGATAGTTCAATGATAGTTTATATACTCTCTAAATTGGAAAAGGGTGGAGATTCGAGAAGAATTTTCAATGGATCATTTGAGATTATTGTATTTTCATGTCTCAAAAGAATAACAAGTAAATTAACATAATACTATATTAAGGGTTTTCCACTCTTTTGTGATGTTAGGGCTATAATCAAAACTGAGGAGGTAATATTTTTATTGTGAATATGAATATATGGAAGTGGAAGTCTTAATAGACAAGCTAGACATTCCATAGAATGTGATATAACTCCACATTCCACAAAATATTTCATGGAGGTTGAAGCTTCTAATCTCATGATTAAGAATACATCTAGGGTTTGGATATATTTCAGTTGAAAAAATGTCATGCATGTGTCCAAATTTATTGTGTGGTCTAGTATATAAAGGAGAAGAAAAGCATATAGGTTTTATTTCATTCAATTTATCAGAGTAGTGAGTGAAGTTAATTCAATTTTTTAGTGTGGGAAGTAATAAGTGAAGCATGCAGTTTAAATATTCTCATCCATTTCCTATTTTCAACAATAAAAAATGTTGAAAATAATAGTGAGTGAAGGTCTTCTTAACTTGTGCGTTGGTCAAGAAATACTTCGACATGCTATTTTTTCAATTACAAGTTCATGGAAAAGGATGAGTGAGATTTTTCATGTGCTAGTTAGAGGCTCAATTATGTGGCTCTCCAAGTGTGAGTTTATATTTGGAAAAAGATGAGCAAGACCCTCAATGTCTAATTGTGGCAAGGATGATTTACAGGAGTTAGTTTCACTCAGTTAAAAAATCAATCAGAAGACTGAGTTATAAAAATAAAATTGCCAGTTATAGCATGATTAAATAGCATAAAAGGAGGAAAAAGACACAAAATTCAACAATTGTTTTGTGCACAAGGTTGTGAGAAAAGACAATAGCTCACAAGATTATGAGAAAGTGCACAAGAATTGTGTTAGCTTCTTGCTTGTGGTGTGCATATTATTAAGTACCAAGTGTGAACAAATTAAGAAACTTGTGCTACAAAATAGGAGGCTATGTGCACATGAGTTTAGGAGCCAAGAAGAGAGGCTATTGCGTAAGGATTTCAAACTTGTTGATGCGCAAAGGATGGGAGTTGTGATCAAGTAATGTTCAGGGCATGTTTAGGCTAGATTAGAAGGAGAACAACTTTTTTCTCAAGAGAAAATTTGAATTGTATTTAATTTGTATACTCTATTAATAAAATACCACAACACGGAGAGTGTTTTATCAGTTGGGTTCCCTTGAAAATTAGCGGCTCTCGTGTAATTGTGTCTTTAACTTGTTTCTTTACATTGTTTCTACTTTCTAGAAAAAAAATCTTCGCAAAAAGAAAAGTAGTTTTAGATTTTTAATTTAAGAAGAAAGAAAATTTTCAAGGAAATTTGACAATAAACAATTATCTAAATTGATTTTTAGATATGTGAATGTGTTGCTACTTTTTTCAGCGTAATGTATTTCAATTCCGAGTAAAAATAAAATTGCAATTTCAAGAAAGATTTTAGCTTTTTTATTTTCTACTTAATTAGGTTTGAAAGTAAATCAAGGCTATTACCATCTTGGTCGACATCTCTTAGAAATGATGTCATAAATACTATCTCTTATGCAGGGAAAAATAAATGTAGCCCATGTTGAACCAATATTGAGCATGCCTTAAACTAAAATCAGATCGTGAGAACTAAACAATGAAGTATGTAATATGCGGTTGTGGTCTCAATCTCCTTCATCCTAAGGAAAAAATGATAATCTAAGAAGACCTTTCCTACCTTTTGAATATCATAACTGCTCGGGTTTACCTAAGTTGACCATAAACTATGAAGGTCATAGAAAAATTTCTAATGCAATTGTTTGTCTTTGAACACCCTTGAGGAAAGAAGTCAAAAGGATCACTTTATCAACAAAAAGAAGAATATGAATGAAAACGTGCACCCATTGTTTTCATATGTATGCCCATTAAGGAAAAAGTCCAGCTCATTGATGTAAATCCCAATCATGGTGGGAGATGCCCTTGCTTGAACCTACTAGTGCTCTGGATAAAATTTATGTGCTACATGGAGATAATCCAAGAAAAATGCATACAAGCACTTGATTTCTACCTAGAGGATCTAAAAATGTCAATTTCTCTAATCCTTAAGAATAGGGATGTTTAAATGTGTGAAGTATCTTGGATTAGGTATATAACTTTTAAATATCATACGAACCTTTGAGATGCTAATAAACATGTTCTAAGTGACAAAGATGTTTTCTTAACAAATAAAAGCTAAAAAAGGTAGGAAAAATTATTACATGAGCTCCCCTTGTGCTAGTTTTCAATAAGCTAAACAATCTGACTCTATTATTTTATTGCACATATGATGGTATTCAATGTACAAAAAATGTTTCTCTTTGAGTCTCTCCCAGTATTTGGGATAACCACAAATGAAACACGGAAATTTATAATGGTTCTAAATATACCAGCCGAAACAATGCCCATGTATAAAATAAGACTCTCAAACCTATCACAATTATTACCATATTGTTACCAATTGAGAATAGAAGCCTAATCTACCTATTACTTCACAACTATTAACATACCATAGAAGTTTCTCTTCATAAATTAACATACCTATTTTACTGCTTCTTGGCCTTAAGTAACTGTTACCTATACCAAATTTCCATAGATTGCTTTTGAACTTAATGCGTCAAGAAATGGATTGGAGTCGAAGTTTATTTTTATCAATCGAAATTCCAAAGGTGCATGTGGCTATGGAGAATCATTCATGACATAGGGTTGGACACTAAACATTTTTAATTTCCATCTTTTAATTATAGTTATTAGTGCTTGATTCAAGAGAGAAGATTTCCTTAGGTGTTTAAATACAAGAGAGGGAAGCATATGGTTAAATTGGTCATGTGATTATTTAAAGCGATTGGTCACCTTTACATAAACAATTTTCCGCATAAATGATACATAGGATTACATCCCAGGTTCAAATTCTTGAAAAAAAGGTGATTGCTTCTACAATGTGTGGTGGATGTCTTGATTGTTTTTTTGAATGCTAAGCTCTATACTTCTGAAGCAGATGTAAATTAAAAAATGAAGCCTACATATAACCACTCGAAATGCTTTATGGTAGAATAGACCACAAAGAGAGTTTGGGATTCATAGCTTTGATATCTTGAACTATAGCATCGACTTCCACAATATTGAAGGCACTTGTATTATAGAGTCTAGCAAATTTTTCCATCATTACATGGTATGTTGACAACATTTTTGGTTCTATTTATCAAAAAAATGAGAGAATGATAGTATTAATGACTTAAAAGCAAAAGTGGGCTTTAGTCCTTTGCCAATTATTTATTTATATTCAAAAAAAGAAAACAAAACTTTAGCCTCAGAGAGAGAGAGAGAGAGAGAGAGAGAGAGAGAGATTTGAAGAATAATTCATTATCAAGATGACTTGTAGGGTAACCAAAAGAGTGAAAGGTAGGACTTCAAATGAGAAACTATGGATAAATTTTAAAGCTCTTCTTCCTTGTTCTTTTTATTTTTTAGTCCATGTGGAAAAACCTAAAACGTTTACAATGGGGCAACAATTGGAAGAAACCATGGAGAAATAATGGAGCTATGAATCCAATCATAGGACTTCAGAGGAGAAACCATGGATAATGTTGAAAACTCTTCTTCCCTATATTTTTATTTCTCAATCCACATGGGAAAATTGAAAGCCTTTGTAATGGAGCAACAATTGGTATATGGTTTATCTATGAATACAATGCTTGGGACTGATTTACTTGGTTCTATCGATCTTATTAGATGAAATTC
This sequence comes from Pinus taeda, assembly GCA_000404065.3. NCBI lineage: Eukaryota > Viridiplantae > Streptophyta > Pinopsida > Pinales > Pinaceae > Pinus > Pinus taeda. Next base: position 52,088 of record APFE030040841.1, on the reverse strand, counting down.
ATTTATATTCAAGTCATATATTTTCATATTGCTTCTCAACTATTACCTATACCAAGCCTTCTTCAACCTATGGTATTTTAATAGAGCTATGAAACCTTTTTACTCGTCCTAAAGCCTTATCTTTGAAACTCAATTGACATACAAGTGTGGCATTCAACACTTTGTTGGCTCATGATAGATGGAAAATTTTACATTTAGGTTACATAAACCACCATAAGGATTTCTACTATAGTTATAGATTACAATTGCATCACAAGTAACAACCATAACAATGAGTTCACAACAACTTGTAATTGCATAATAGATAACAACCACAACATAGAGTTCATAACAGATGGTATGTTAGTATTCTAAGGGAATATTCCCTCACATCCTGCCTGGGACATAGCAACTTGCATCTCAAAACCAATTTTCATATTGATAAAGCTAGTGCGAGTGATTGTGAATGTGAAAATTATTCATCAACAATTTTTTTTTCAGAATATTAACACCAAATATTGACAAAAAATCTGTGAAGTGATGTGTTTGAAAAATATTTATCCACCTACATCATATCATAGAAACCTCAACTCTGAAATACTAGCACCATCCAAAATTTCAAGTTTCAACATTGGATGACATGACAATATCCATCATTTCTAAAGCAAATCCCCATCACTTTTAGAAGGTACTGTCACACATGAACATTTAGTGGATATGGTGTGTCTGACAAAGATTTTGGAAATTTAGAAAAGTAGTTTTTATGTGATATTAAAAAAAAAAATCCTAGAGTGTCATAATATACACATGCTATGGTCACAATCTGATCAATTTCAAAATATTTCCTAAGCTTAAGAAACAAAAAAGTATACAAAAACTAAAATTGCCAAAGATTTCATTGAGAGAAGAATGCAGATCTGCCATAGCCATAACAGGGAAGGAGAATCTAAAGGTTGCAGAGGATGTCTCCAATATTTACCAGAAGCATATGACCCCCTACTAGAAATAGGTGACAATTTTAACACTCTGTATTGAAATTATCATCAATACTAGAAATAGGTGAAAATTTCTTTGTTATCCCTTGGGAGATAGCCTTTAATCCTTTCCTCTTCATCTCTCTCATTTTCCGCAAATCAGGTGGGCACTTTCAGATATTCTATTCTACACATAGTTATAGCATTTTCACCTGCTTTGTTTGCTACAATAGCTTCCCAAGAGAGTGCTAATGGGAATGGATCATGCAGAGAGCTCTCAAAATAGTTGCCAAAGGGAGATATATTAGCTCTAATACCTTCCCTTGAGATAGAGAAGGATGAAGTTGAACCATGAAGAAGTCTTGATATATTCCTTTGTGAAAAAATAGATCTAATTATGGGGAAAATCCTAGACCCAGACGATGGAAAAGGAGGACGATGCAATTGTTGCTGACAATGATGATTTGTGACTAGATTGGAAGCTAGAACATCCTTCTGCGGGAATATCAGAAGAAACCTATTGTGATGCTCCTCCAATTGAGGGTTCATAATGTTGGTGTTTAATGCAATGGATTCCACTCTCTCTCTTTGGGTGAGCATCTTTCTCCTAGATGTTGAGTGTTGCTGCTTCAACTATTGGGCTAATGATATCTCCTTAGACATATACTATGAAAATGTTCAGGCAATAGTGATTTTCTCCTTCGACCATAGAAAATGCCTCCAACTAGACCCAATATGCTCATTGTTTGAAGGATACTATTTGAAACGCTCATAGGAGAGTAAAATGGCAATAATAGAAAGCATAAATGAAATATGATAAGATGACTTACAATGCGTGAATCTGTAAGACAATATAAAGCATTGATAATAATTACATTTAAATAGAATTTTCAAGATAAAGAATTATCATAATTTTACTCAATGGAATCTTAACTAAGAGAGAAAAAATAATTCTCATAAGTGTATAACTAATAATATGTCATGTCTTAAATAATTGACATTTCAATAGATGTCATTATAAAGCTTTCTTCATCTATCACATTAATTGCCACTGCATTGAGTGCATATAGGGCATAAAACTTCACCCACAAAGTTTTACCCTGTTGCACTAAAATGGTTTTCTTTAACTACATTGACCAATACTGATATAAATATTCGTGATATAAAAATCGAGATATATAAAATAATGACCAACATTTGTACACACAACATCTAAATATGTCGAAACATGAAACATTCACACTCTACTTGTGATAATCTGGTTTTCCTTTGAAGATCTATGGGAGCAGTCTGCAAGCTCTAATGCAACACTTTTGCAAGGGTCATCCTCCATAAGATTCACCCTAGGAGTCATCAAAACAATTGAAATTTGGACAATTTGGGGTATCTACAATCCAATACATTGAGAAGATTCACCCCAATGCTACAAAGTTTGATTCATAGTTTTCAAATTAGAGACATCCCATAGAAATAAATAATAATTGAAACTCTTAAAATCAATTTTATCATTAGCGAGATCAAATATTATAATTTTCATAGAAGGCCTAGTTTGAGTCAGTGACAACCTTGGGAAAAACAAAATGCATCTTAAAATGCAGAAACTATAAAGTTAAAGCCTAATGTGTTCATCTTTAATTTTGTCTCCTAATTTAGTAAATCTTTTGGTTTTGAGCTGAGGAAGCTGGGAACTCAAAAGTAACTCAACACTTGTTTGGGGTCCACATTCTCAGAGTCACATGGAATCTGCACACAAGATGGAAAGAAGAAAACGGAGCTATTGTGCAAACAATAACAAAACTCCATATCTAGATAACTTGGAGTAGGCGATGGTTCCTATCAAAAGCTAAAAAATTTATACAAAGAAAAATGTTGTTATTACCTTTATCAAGATCCTTGGATACACAAAAGGAAACTGATATTATTGCTCTTGAAGCTAAGAAACTATACGCAAGTAAAATTTTATTAGCTTATAACTTCACTAGCAACGCTTTACCCTAGTTCATTAAGAACGGTTTGCTTTAACTGCATTGAACAATAATGATATAAATATTGGTGATATAAAAATTAAGATATATAAAATAACAACCAAAATGTGTACACACAACACCTAAACATGTCAAAACATGTAACATTCACACTCTGCTTCGTATAATTTGGTTTTCTTATGAGGATTTGTGGCAACACTATGCAATCTCTGATGCAATACTTTTGCATGGGGTCATCCTCCATAAGATTCACCTTAGTAGTCATTATAACATTTCAAATTTGGACAATTTGGGGTATCCGCAATCTGACACATTGAGAATATTCAGTCTAATGATTTGAATTTTTATTCGAGGTGTTCAAATCTGAGACATCCCATAGAAACAAATAATCATTGCAGCTCTTAAAATCAATTTTATCACCAGCCAGATCAAATATTTTAATTTTTATAAAAGGCCTAGTTTGAGTCACTAACAACCTTGAGAAAAATACAATGCATGTTAAAAAGCTAGAAACTATAAAATTAAAGTGTAATGTGTTCATCTTCAATTTTGTATCCTAATTTAGTAGACCTTTTGGTTTTGAACTGAGGAAGCTGGGGAGCTCAAAACTAACTATACACTTGTTTGGGGTCCACATTCTCACCATCACATGGAAGGTTCACACAAGAAACAAAGAAGAAAAGGGAGCTATTGTGAAAACAATAATAAAAATACCTATCTAGATAACGCAAAGTAGGGGATGGTTCCAGTCAAAATCTACAACATTTATTCAGAGCAAAATGTGCTCATTACCTTTATCAAGATCCCTAGATACACAAAAGGAAACTATAAAATAGATTATTCTATGCCAAATCAGTAATGTTTTCACACAAATTATTATTAGGATCTCACAAATCATAAGCACCACTAACTAAATCATTGACTTCTACCTGCCCAACTAGTATAATCCCATAAATAATTACATGAGTAAAATATTTGATTACAATGGTATAATAAGGATGCTTATCAATGTAGTCACTGTTGCAAAACCATAAGAGGAATCCTTAACAGGATCTATAGTTATTGGTATGAAAATAATAAGAATAATGCATGAGTATGAAGAATTCAAGTGAGAGCTTAGGTGCCTAATATGCTCTATTTAGGGGTTTAATCCCTGATATGTGAGCCCTAAAATTTTTCTAACTATAAATAGAAAATAATTAGAAAATTGATGGGGAATTGCCTAGAGGATCTGTAAGGGTTGTTGCGAAAAAAGAAAATAAATATCTATGTTTAATTAGATCAGGATTTACAGGGACCACTATGAACCTTGAAAACATAAGATGACTTGTCATTAGGATGAACATACATAATAAGAAAGGAATCTTTGTCAACCTTCGCAAGGACCATTTCAAAATATAAGAGGAGTGTTTTCCTACACAGATGAAGGCTGCTACCAGGCTACTTACCTCTAATGTAACTAGATAACTTTCAATGTTTAGTGGCTCCTTGACTGGCACTTTGTACTTGCATCAATGTGCTCTCACTGCTATAGTGAGGAAGCTTTTGTTTCATCCCAGAAGGTCGTTGTTTCCCCTTAATTTATATGGATGCCTCTAACTATGTTATTATCTCACTACTCAAATCACAAAATTCTTGTAATTTTGCTACACATATCTAGGATTTGCTTGTGCTTTCTAGCTTTTCTGAAAGCCCCTAATCTGAAGAGAACCTCAACTAAGATAAAATTATCTTGATCATTGCTACGAAAAATGACATGAAGTGATGTCCCCTAGTGGAAGAGGTAGTCACCTTCCCCAAGCTCCTCTAATGACCTTTGCAATGGTGATTGTGACATTTCATTCTATGTTGATGATCCATTTTATTTCCCTATCCATGTAATCTGGTCGATTTCACACTGAATCAGGTTTTAGGATTTAAGCTCGTATAATAACCATGGTTGAGCATAACTTTGTCATTGTTGTGTCAGAATATTTTATCGATGTTGCACCATTTTCTCATGGCTTTAACTTACACATTGTCTCTATATGTTGCTTTCATTAGGTACCTTGAGATATGTTTCCACACTACTGACTAAATTATCCAAGAAAAATCCAAGAGAGTTTGCACACTAGTGACTAAACTATCCAAGAAATAGCCAATATTGTAACTTTTCTCTTCTTGCTCCATTTCAAGTCTTCTTTAATTCGTTGGAAATAGGAACTGCACATTGAACTAGATGCTCAATAATTGGGCATCAAGACCTAAAAAAGTCAGTGGGGAGTCCCCAAAATATGTATCAACTGTATATGACCCAACAACTACCAATATCAAGAGGATTTTGTAGATGGCCCTAGATGGGAACCTAGATCATGTCAAGTACGAGGAAAGCCATTCCTCTAATAGATTCCTCTAGAAATAATGTATTTGATATGCTTTAAAGGGAAATTTGATAAAATATATAGAACATTAGTAGATATTTTAAATAATATTTTACATATATTATTTTGAAGAAATTAGGTTTGTAATAAATAGCAAAGATACGAAATCACTTGGGTTCACAAACCAAGTATAACATTCATGATATAACTAATTTAGAAGTCATAATACATTCAAGTGATATAAAGGAAAGGAATATTCTCACCTCAATGTCTTTCAAGCATCACCTAATTCCCTCTATTTAATAAAAGGTTAGGTGCGAGCAACTACAACACTCCACCCTTCAAATTTTGTCCAACAAACCTCAAGGTTCAAGCATTTCCTAGAAAACAACAACATGAATATAAGCAGTCAAATCAGGAACCCATGTACTCGACATCAAAGTAAAGAAACACCATGTAAAACAGATTATCCTCACTATAGATAAATTGGAAAATAGAAATCCTTATAATTGCCATAGAAAAAAGATTAAAAAAAATATCCATCATTATATAGAATGCATATACATCTACAAATTTGACATAATCTAGACAAATGGAGAAATTGTAATAAACAAATAGCCAAATATTGGGCTAGCATTATTACATTAATTTATGTGCAGGATATTTTCTCTATATTTTATCTCAAAACTTCAAAGGAGAAAGTTATATTCTTAATTGGAAGGTCTTGGTTTTGGGAAAGAGAAGGATTCATCTTGAAGCCGTAACCTCCAAAATCCATTCCAGCAAATGTTTGTCACCACCACACCAGTGTGGCAGAGGCTTCTAAAACACTCCACTCCATCTTTGAAAAGAAGAAGTTTGCAAAATAATTGGGAATACCTTTGGAAAATATATTAACTCAAGAAGAAAGAACTGGAAAACTAGTGTATTCAGCTATGCCAACTTAAGCATTGAACTAGATCTCAACAAAGAACTTCCAGACAATTATTCTGGATCAAATGTTGGAGTAAGGACACTTCCATAAGTTGTAGTTCCTATCACAACATGGCCACCTTATGGAAAACAGCCACATAAGGTAGCCCAAATGAGATCCAAAAAAAATACCCCCATGTTCCAATATAGCTTCGTCACTTTTTTCTATTTTTATCTTGGGGCCTTCGAGACATTTCTTCACTATTTACATGGAATTTCCAAAAAAATCAATGTCGAGCTCTTCAAACATGGGTCTCGAGATATTCATGTTAAAATATAATCCTTTGTAGTGAGAATTAATATCTATCAACCTCCACTATGAAAGATAAAATTCTCTTTTCCTTCTCACGCTCTAAATGAAGTCTTTTAAGAGTTATGACATTCGTGGTCAACTTTTTGTTGATTTTTTTTTCCAAGCATTGAACAAAATGACTAAACAATTTGTTGGCCTTCACCTCAAATTTACCACCATGGAAATTTTATAATGGAGATGTCAAAGGTGCCTCCACCTAAGTTTTAGTTCTGGGTTCATTAATAATTTTCATTGCACTAAGACCAAGAACATTTGGTACCTCATAGTATAACATAATTGTACTGTTGTAACCTCATAGTATAACATATTTCAGATGTCATCAACTTCATACTAATAAAGATCACAACTATGATTATTTTTTGAAGTATTTTGAACAATAATCTACTCACAGACAACTTGCTCCTATAATATAGCCTTATCATAGTGCCCTAAAATCAATAGTTGTGATACATCTCCTAGATTTGGGTTATAATCTGACAAGAACCTTGCATAAAAGTAACATTGACAAGGTTAAGTCCTTAACACAATAAACCCTGGAACTGCTGGTATATGATATAAATATAAATGGCACAATCCTGAGGGTGATGATAAATTACCAACGTGTTCAGAAAATCATATAGGGTTTAAGTTGATCACAACCTTGCATTGTTTCAATATTTGAAGTTATAATTCTATTAGTTGAAATACCTTTGTGGCTCAAATATGAAGAATGTAAGCTGAGGCCACCTATCAAAAGATTTTCATCTTGTGGAGATCACCCTTGGAAGATATGATGATTACATTGTTCACTTTGTCATCCATAATTGATTGGTGGCTTAATACTATTGAATTTTACTATATCCATTCTAGAGATTAAAATATCAAGTCACTCTGTAAATCATTAGCTTGAAAGGTCACTTCAACTGATTCTACAGATATTCTATTAACAACAATTTCAGATAGTTACATTTGTTGAGAGTAGGTGTTGTATGAGTTTTGTAAAGGTCGGGAATTCTGGAAGACTTGACATTAAGATATATCAGAATAACTGTACAGGATGCAGTATTACTAAATAAATAGTTGTGAAATAATGATTATAGGGTAGTATAATGCACACCAAAGTTGAGAGTCGATGTTCTTAGTCCTTCCTAGGATTTGACTTTAATCAAGATTTGTGAAAATATTGTATAGTTGATTTTACAGTGCTGATAACTCATATGGAAAGATGCATGTGGAAAGAGATGAAAGATGGAAGACTTGTTGATCATAAGTTTGAAGGCTTGCTTGATAGCTTAAGGAAAGCTACCAATGTTTTCAAATTATTTTACATATGTCTAAATCTATATAGAATATTAAAGAAGTTTCTTTGATATTGTGGGAAGTCAGAATCTATTACTATTAGTATGATTATGTATGACAATCAAGGTACATATTGATGATGTATGGGCTTCACTTTTCCAGTAGTACATAACCTTCATATGGCATATTGAACCTTGAATAAAATCTATTATTGAGATTCAGAATCTGTTGAGCAGTTAATATATCTCAGGGTCTATATTTGATGAGAGGTCAATGTGATTTGTGCAGACCTTCTCGATTAAACGATGTCTACTAGGATTTGTTGAAGACTTGGGTTGTTGAACTAATAGTATGGAAAATGGTAAAATAAAATCTATATTTCTTAAGGTCAACCATTATTTATAATTCAAAACGTTGAATCTTGTTTGCTCAAAGTATTAAGCTTATCTTCTATGAAGACATTTGAGTTAGTTCTTTAGTAAGCGAAGAGTAGGATTGAGAAAATTTGTTAAGAAATTATTGTTAATGATTCTCACTATCTTAAGGAAATATACATGCCCTAAATAAGGAATATTTTGGTAGTATTGTTTGAAGATATACTTATGTGTCAATATTTATACACATTCTATGGCTCTTAAGGCTCAAATCAAGGTATAATTGTGTCAAGTCTTCAATAAAACTACTATGGTCGATCTGAGGGTTTCATTTTCCACATCTCTAGCATAAGCACAACCTTCTTTCTGGAAGGATTTCATCCTTATTGCATCTAACGAAGGAAAAAATTCATAGCATATATGTTATCATCCTCCTTGGATCTATATGTAGAAATTTGAACTCAATTTATTGTATGATTTTTCAACCCTTTTAACAGTAGCATATTTTGGGACATATCTTGGCTTTTTGGAGCAGACGATCGATAAATAAAATTGCACATATTTAGGAAATTAATGAGAGGAATTATTTCTGAAGTAATTTTTTGTGGGAATACCTATGTATGAAGACCCTAATGTAAGCCCTAATAAGAAATACAATTACAGTTTGAATACTTTTGTTATCTCTGCTACCCTTATAATTAATTGTGATTGATATGACAGTATGGACAATGAAAGTCTCCTACTTGCAATTTAAATTTCTGAACAACAATAAAAAGTAGAAGGAATTAATAACAAATAAGTGGCCTATTTGACATTAGCTCAAGTAAAATAATGGCACTCTATGTTCCATGATACTTAAGGTATTTTTAATATATTTGTGACACGAGATTTGATGCAAAGGATGTAGAGGAATGTATCTAGGCTTTTATAGAACTATTTGAGCTAGTGTGGGAATGTAGTTGCAAGAAATTGATACTACCGTAATCTAGAAAGAATATGCATCATCTGAATTTTCTCTTGATACAAGGACTTTATAAATATTGTTACATAACATTCAAAGAAGTAGAGCGACAACTAACGCAATGCACAAGAGCCACGATCCCACCTAATGCAAGACCCTGGTACTATTGTTGAAGCCTCCGCCTCTGCGACTACTGTCACTAGATCAATTGACAAATCCTAGGTATTGGTGCTACAATGAAGACTCGATAATGAGTGATGACATGGATAAATGGAGGCGTGATAACTCCACTACCGTGGTGCTATTGGTGAATCCTCTGTCTCTGTGGCTACTGACACACCTCTGCCTCTGCGACTACATCAACTATAGTTATTGCTGTTGGAACCAAGGCTTTAAAACGAGTCATAGCTTACAACAATGGAGCCTGTGTCTCTTGCAACGAGTCAAAAACTAGGTAATGGAGACTATAAAATTTATACAAGTGAATCTCTAAATGTAACGTTTCCCTTGATTTGTGAACCAAGAAATCAAGGTGATTACAACCAAATCAAACCTCCCAAACCAGAAAATGGGGTGATTGCGACCAGATATAACCTCCCAAACTAGAAAATCGATTGATTGCAAACAAATCTAACCTCCCAAAGAAGACGAATCGGGCTTTGCATTGTTTATTCGCCTTTGTTTATGGCTAAAATGTAATAAATATTTTTTTTAAATAAATGTTGGTCTAGTTCTAAAAAATGGGTGTATTATAAAAAATTTGACACTCCAAAGTATAAAACCCCTTAAATTTTTCCCCTGGGCTTAGGGTCACTCCAAAATATCTCCATGTTTTTCATTATTCACACTAACATAACTTAGTCTAAACAAGAAAACAATATTACATCAATGGAAGCGCATTACAAAAAATTTCACCAATTTAAAACTATTTTCAAGTCCAAAATAAGCATTCCCCCCTGCATTTATGCTTCTCCCAATTTTATAATTCCTTTAAAGCATGTGATGAAGATCAATTGTAGGAAGTTTTTATGAAGTCACTTCATCCATGATGTTTTTCCCACACACAAAATTGACACATGTGATATTTTTGGATTTGATTATCATAACCTCCATATCTTTAATGTTAACAAACATACCCATACTAGAGACATAATATTTGGGAATGTTTTTGTCTAGATGATACAAACTTCTATCAATAAAAAAAATATAATCAATGTAAAGAAAATGGATGATGACTATATCACATAGTGTCCTAAATAACGTACTTCTTCCAAACAACTCTTTGTGATGTCAATATACTAGAAAGAAACGGGAGGGGATAGGGGAAAATTTTTCTTAACTCCTTTGTATTAAAATAAGTTTCTTTTCCTTTTTAGTATTTTAAAACTTGGAAATATCATTTTCATGCAACGTTATTGTATTATCTCTCAAATAAAAAGGAACATTTTGCTCTTCTAAAATTCCAATGGATTATGAAAACTATGTTAAAAAAATTTCTATTTACGATAAAACAACAATATAAATTGACTTTATTATTGAAACACCCATATATCATGATCCAAAGTGTGAGAAGGTGGTGGATAGTTAAATGATAACTCCTATATCTAGCCAAAAGTTAACCAATTCCACTTTCAAAATAAGTACATTAAGGCTTTTAGACTAGTTCTTAGGGAAGCCTTTCTACACTATTAAATTAAATAGTGTAAGAGACCTACCCTAGGGTCTCCTAGTAGATATACTTTCTTTTGAAATTAAATGTGATCAGAGGCGATAACTTACTTACTTACACCTCTTTTAAGCAAATACAATTTTATCATTTCATTCTAATCTGCATAAATTAAGGTGAATATTTCATTCTGATAAAATTTACAAGAGTAGTCTATGGAAAAATACCTATACCTGTGGCTAATGGAGATACCTTTGTTCTACTGCTCCTGCTGAACACTCGTCTTGACAGACCCAAATAGATTTACCTCCCAACCAACTAGGAAATAATCCTTAGCCCAGGAAGCTTCCACAAGTTCCCTAGCCCTTCGAGCCCAAGTCCAACCATATGTAGTGTGTGTGTGTGTCCAGAATGAATGATCCAGACCAAGATAACAATACTTCCCTCCTCTCAACAACCCAAGAAACCTCCACAGGTTCCTAAGGTGTCCAAAAACACAACAAGTCCAAACAATCACAACCAACCCCACAATCATAAGCAAGACCCAACATCCCCCTTTCTCCCTTCCCCCTTCCCTTTTTATACCCTCCTTCTCTGCTCCGTTTCAACCACCTCTCATTAATTTCATTAACTTCTCATCCATCCTTATAGTTGACTTCCCTTCTCCTAGGTAAAGCTAGGAGTACATTTGGAAATGTGACATGAATATAAAATTGGGAATTTAATGGGAAAGGACCATGTCTTCTCCGAAGTAAATGTGAGGGTACATTATGGAATGTGAAATGAATATATATATATATATATCTATCTATATATATTATAAATATATATAAATATATATATATATATATATATATAATTGATAATGAGTTGGAGAGGACCATGTCTTCTCCCAGGTAAATGTAAGGGTACATTTGGGAATGTGAGATGAGTACATGTATTATTTGAAATAATGGAAGGAGACCATATCCTACCTAATATTCAATTTGAGAAGGTAAGTGGAGAATTTGAATAATGGAAACGATGAATTTTATATTAGACCAATATTTCTCAATATTTTGAGATAATGTAAACAATAACAAAATTTGTAGGATAAGTATTAAGTGGGGCATTACATACACCCTTCCTTGAGAAAACTTCGTCTCGAAGTTAGAATGAAAAGATGTAAGGAGTTTGAAAGCATAGCAAACTAGAGAGAGTTATAGCAATAAAAATTGATAAGTTAGACAATGACATTACTTCCCATCAAGAGTCTCCAACTGATCTATATCCTCCTATCCATCCTGACCTACTTCCGTTCCCACCCTATCCATCCTCTGCTGCTTTATCAGTGTCAACGGCCATACTAACCACTAATAAAACCACCATGGTGGAAGCTTCAAATACATCGACCTAACTTCCCCAATAGGCAGCTAGCAATTGCCATCACACGTCTAGGGGAGCGTGTCCACCACTGCCCTCCCACGATTCCAGGTTTTGGAGGATACACAATGGGAAATACCTCCACCCTTCCTGTAGAACTAGGGTCAATACCCTAACACGGACCACACTACAGTGCTAGTTGGACTTGTCATCGAATTCTCCAGTCCGGTCGTCTAGCCAACTGTCATTTGTATTTTACTTGTTTCATAAGAGTGCATATCAAGTAGATACCAAATTTAGTAAAATAGTGTACATTATACCTTCCTCATGAGATGTCTCGCCCTTCCCTCTTGGCTATCATACAGTTATTTTCCCCCTCTACGGGTTAGCTCTCATTCATGCATTTTTATAACAACAAGACATATAATCATGACATTATTATGTCTAGTACCCATGTGTCAATCTAGGAATTCTCACTAAGTCATTCATTTAAATAAATTGTATCCACTTGAACCATATATGAACCATAATATTTTTGATAAGTTACGCACTAGATAATCCACCACTAAGTGAGTCATACGTGTAGTCAATACATCAACAATTTCTATCATCAATATCAAATCTATTAACTGATTCATATAAGTAGTTTTATGTGTCAAACCAAATGCATCAATATTACATAATGTTCATAAATAAATAACATGGAACTGAAAAATAGAACCTTAACATAGGTAGCTATCTACATCAAAAATAAGCATCATAGATGCTCAAAACGTGAGGGGTAGTCATGATGCATAGTCTTTGCATCCTCCCAGGTAGCAGATCCTGGGCTATACTAGTTCCACTGGACCTTAACTTGGTCCACAGTGCAATGTCTGACCTGTCGAACCCTATGGTCCAATATGCGTAATGGTTCTACCATTACAATTCCCATGTCTGAGACCTACAAGTCCTGTTAATCCAGTTTGTGAGATACATTAGAAACATAATGTTGTAAAATAGGTACATGAAAAACATCATGAGTTTTATGCAAATGGGGTAGCAGTACAAGAGGATAGGCAATTGGTCCAATCTTCTCTTTGATCCTAAAAGGTCCTATGAACCAAGGTGACAATCTCATTGCCTCTCCAAACCAAATGGTCCTTTTGTTGGGCCGGATATGAATAAAAACTTGGTCTGCTACTTCAGAGTTGTGATCAATCCTATGTGAATCAACATAACTCTTTTTTCTATCATGTTCTTCCTTTAACCTTTGTCAAACCTACTTTGCCTATTCCTCCATTTCTTGAACTAATTCTGAGCCAACTATCACTCGGTCCTCCAACTTTTCCCAACTCAACGGGGTCTTTCAAGGTCTTCCATATAGAGCTTGATAAGGAGGCATCCTGATCGAACTATGACAACTATTAGTATAGGGAAACTCTACCAATGGTAAGTACCTTTCCCACTGAGTCTAATTATGCATGACGTACATCCTAAGCATGTCCTCAAGAACCTGATTTACTTTTTTAGTCTGCCCATCTATTTCTAGATGATATGCAGTGCTTAGGTTTAACTGAGTTCCCAGTGTTGACTGCAAACTTGTCCAAAACCTAGATGTAAATTGGGAGTCTCTATCATAAATGATCTTTGTGGGAAATCTGTACAGACGGATAACCTCATTGGCAAACACTCGCGCCACATCCATAACATCGTAAGTGTCCCTTATTGTGATGAGATGGGCACTTTTGGTCAATTTATCAACTATAACCAATATAGCATTGTGCCTTTGGGAAGTGAGTGGAAAACCCACGACAAAATCCATGGAAATTAATTCCCATTTAGATGTAGGGATGTCATAAGGTTGTAGGAGTCTTGCTGGATGGCGATGATCAACCTTCACTCACTGACATTCAAGACATTTGGCAACAAACTGGACTATGTCATGCTTCATGCCTACCCAAAAGAAGAGTTTCCTTGTGTCTGTGTACATCTTCTTTACCTCAAGATGTGCACAATAGAGTGCTCTATGAGACTCTTCGAGGATGGTTTCTCTTATACCCCCTTTCTTAGGTACATACATTCTCCCTTGGAATCTCAATAGCCCATCTGGTTCAAGGACATATCCTCCAAACTTTGGTTCTATCTATTTCCCATTCTGGATAGCTAAGATGACTTTTAGATACCAACTATCTTCAAATAGTTTCTCGAATATCCACTCCATTAAAGTTACCTTTAAGGCTGCTAGGGAGAAGGTTCATGGCCTCCTTCTTAATGCATCTGCCACTACATTTTCTTTTCCGTTGATGTATGAGATTTCAAAATCATACTCACTCATGAATTCACTCCATCACCTTTTTCTGGCATTCAAATCCCTTTGAGCAAAGAGATGCTTCAGGCTTTGATGATCCTTTCTTAACTCAAATCTTCTCCCAATGAGGTAGTGTCTCCATAGCTTCAAGGCTAACATTACTACTACCAATTATAAGTTGTGGGTAGCATATAAATCTTCATGCTTCTTCAATTTTCTAGAAGCATAAGTTATTATCCTTCCTTCTTGCATCAGTACTGCACCAAATCCTTGCACCAAAGCATCGGTGCAGACAGTAAAGTCTTTTCTCAGGTTTGGTAATTGAAAGATTGATGCACTAGTTAGTAACCTCTCCAACCCTGTGAATGCAATGTCACATTCATTTGTCCATGCGTACCTAACCCCCTTTCACTGTAATGTGGTGATGGGTTTTGCAATCTTTGAAAACCCTTCCACAAACCTGTGATAATACCCAGCTAGCCCCATGAAACTATGTACCGCATGTGCATTTTTTGGTACTGGCCAATCCTTTTTAGCCTTCACCTTTTTTGGGTCAACTAAAATCCCTTCTCCTGAAATGATGTGCCCAAGGTAATGGACTTTTTTCTGAAAGAATGAACACTTTGACAATTTACCATACAATTGATTTTCCTTTAAACAAGTCAATACTACCCTCATGTGCTTTTCATGCTCCTTTTCATTCTTGGAATAGATAAGAATGTCATCAAGGAAGACTTGCACGAATTGGTCCAAATACTTCTTGAAAACACCATTCATGAGGCTCATGAATACTGTTGGTGCATTGGTTAAACCGAATGGAACAACTATGAACTCATAGTGCCCAAACTGAGTTCGAAATGCAGTTTTTGAGATGTCCTCCTCCTTTCTCCTCAATTGGTGGTACCGAGATCGTAGATTGATTTTTGAGAAGAACATTGCCCCCTTCATTTGATCAAATACATCATCTATTCAAGGTATTGGGTACGTATTATTTATCATGGCTCTGTTTAAGTCTTTATAATCTATGCATAGCTGCAAGGAACAATCCTTCTTCTTGAAAAAAATTATCGGTGCACCCCAAGGGGAAATACTAGGTCTGACCAATCCCAAGTGTAAGAGCTCCTTTAGCTAGATCTGCAACTCACAAAGCTCTGGAGTTGTCATCCTATAGGGTGTCTTAGATATTGGTTCTACACCTGGTTTCACATCAATGGTGAAATCAATCTCTCTTACATGAGGTAATCCAGGAATTTCCTCTAGAAAAACATCCTTGAATTCAACCAAAACTGGATGTTGATCCAGGGAAGGTCCTTTCTGGTCATGTACAGTCTTGACCAAATATAGTTTGCAACCTTGTTTGAGACAATGTTTTACCTTCATCATGGATATGAATCATAGGGACACTCCCCTCTTGATTCCACAAATCTCAATAGGCCTACCTTCTTCATCTAAACAAATCACCTTTTTCTTGAAACGATCTACCTAAGCTCGATGAGCATCTAGCCAGTCCATTCCAATAATTACATCATACATCCCCAATGTTGTGACGTATTCCTTCAAATTTTTCATACACACCCTGAGGTTTGCCTGACATTGGTCAACACTAGGCCCTACTGCTTGTTTTATTCTAGAAGCCATCTCAACTTGTTTAAATTCATCGTGCTCATAGGCTTCCAACCCACATTTTTCTAATGCAACTAGTGAAATGAAACTATCTGTACCACCAAAGTGAAAAAAAAATTAACTTTTACTTTGTTTATCATACCCAAGGTTTCTACCACGGTAGACTGATGTTCATCTTCCTGATTGTCAACTGCTGAATAGATTTAGTGGTGGCTACATTCTCTCCCCATTGGTTCTTTTCCCTCTCTTCTATTGCTATCGGTTCGGAACTCAGGGTAGTCCCACTGGTAATGAGGTCTTCCGCATCCCCAACAAGTGATGTGTGGTGGACCTTGAACCTAATATTGTGGATTTATTTGGAAAGAGTTTCTTCTGTTGGAACCCCTGCCCCTACTTGCTGCTCCTCGCATATGACTTTGATTTGTACGTGCCCTTGAAGCTGTGGGTGAAGCTGCACTAGAAACCATTGAAATCTCTATTATCGGTGTTCTAGGTACAACCCTATTTCCTTATGATGGTGGCCTCCAACTTCCTCCCCTTGCAAAGGTATAAGGGGCCTTCCCCATAAACCCTGTTTGACATGGAAAGATGGTTGTGCCTTCACCCTTTAAGTCTAGGTGTTTTTCCATATAGCGATCCTTTTCTACAGCTTCTGCAACTAAGGATGGTTTCCACATATGCACCATTGCCCTAATCTTAGGTCTCAATCCGTACATAAAATGATCTGCTTGACAATCCAAATCGGATCCTTAAAAGACTGTCAAGAACCTTGACTGTATCGAGTTGAACAAATCCTTCAAAATTCCAAAACAACGATCAAAAAATGCCTTGAACCAGGGCTAATGGCTGCCAAAGTGGAATGACAAGGACCTCGATCAAAGCGCGCTGACTGAGGCCCATGGAGACTGTGTAGGAGGTCAAAGTAGCCCCTGGGAGCCCCAAATCAGGATAAGAGGTGATTTTGATGCGCTTAGCTCTAATCACGTATCACTAGGAAAACAAGGCTAAAATGGAAAATCCTCAAGCACTCAGTCACATTGGGGGTCGAAGAACCATGGGCAGAGAAATAAAAAGTGATAAAGGACAAAGGTAGGACCCACGCTCTGGAAAACCGGCAGTATCGATTAGGGTGCCCTTGAACAGTAAGAGGTTTTGGAGGAGAGCGGAGCGATCCTACTCAGCGATCGATGCATGGTAGCGAAGGTGAGAGAAAAACCACTGTGATCACGTGCTATCAGTCGAGCAAGTCAACTACACTCGATGCGCATATGATGTTGGATCTGGAGGAGCCCAGATCAGATGGTTGAGATTGTGCCCGATGGAGGAAGCGGAATCGACAGGGGATTAAGCCGCGTTCTAAAGGGATTTGGAGTCCATTTGACTACCACAATGGAGAAAGAACACATACACAATGTAACAGAAGGAACAAACTGACGAAGCATGCTGGCACCAGTTAGATGGAGACACGTGGAACTTCCTGAGCGTTCATGCTTACGCCTAACAGGGAACTCCAAGCACAACTGCAGAAGGAGAATCGACGCAGGTAGGAGAGGAACCGAACAGGCATAGGGACCAAATGGTTAAAGCAATGAACAGAGACAGTCGAACAGAGACAGTGAACGGTGAACCCTGAGAGGAGGACTGAACACAGAGAACAGTAAAGCCAAGCAGAGGAGACAGAGGGCCAAGCTGGCCATAGGCAGCATCAAGCACCAGAGAGATTGAAGATTCAAGCCTTCCCATAGAGGAATCTGTCCGGACTGAGAATCACATTTGGCTCTTTCCACTATAGACCAAGGGTCACAGGGCTGGTAGGAAGAAAAAGAGTCTGTGAACTCTAAGTGGCTTGGGGAATCCAAGAAGCACCCTACCTAGCAAAATCTGCTTTAGGAGAACTCACATTGAGTCCCTGTATTGTAATTTCTCTGTTGTAAGACACAATAAAACAAGGCCACCACTGAAGTTGGATCAGAGATGTAGCCTTGGAGAATAGGGTGAACTCCTTATTAAAAATTGTTTGTGTCTTTATGTTGCTTACTGTATTTCTCTGCTGTCTTTCCCTTTTTAAATGTCTGTGTATTGGCAATCTGATCGATTCGTTGCTTAAATAGCATAGAACACACACCAACACATGAGTTTTTAATACCTTTTGTTTAATAAATCTTCAACTGAGGTCACTAATAGGGTGATTATCAGATCATCAGTATCCATGTAGGAGACATACTTGACCAATTCATAAATCGAATTTCATATTCTTCTATAGTACGACATCCCTGTATCAGGGCATGGAAGGCTCCTACCTGCTGTTCTTCATAATATGTTGGTAGGTACTTCTTCCTAAACCTCTCCTGAAATAATTCCCAAGTAACTGTGTCTAGAGTGAGGTGTATTTGACGCTGCAAGTTACCCCACCAATTTAGAGAACTATCCCTGAGTTAGAATATTGCTATTTTGGCTTTGGAATTGGAATTGTAAACCCTTAGTGCAAAACACCTTCCCATCCCCTCTAACTAGGCTTCTACACGCTTGCTGGCCTGACCTCTTGCAAACTCTAGGAGCTTAATCTTCTGGAGCTTCCTAGTAATGTCCTCAACTCGAGGTCTTCTATCATAATCTCTAGATCCCTCGGGGTTCCCTAACCCTAATGAAGGGTGTTCTCCTTCCATTTCATTTGTTTGGCGCCCTCTTAAGGTTTCATTAATTGCTTCCAAGGAACACAAAATGAGAGTCAATTATGGCGAAGGTAATGGGTTATTTATAGGAGGTCCTTGTGACGACTCTCCTGGACCTTGATTTCTTCACATCCTCGCCATTTTGGATTGTTCAAATATATGTATGATATGCAAGACTCATTAATCCATCCTAGGTCTTGTCCCTCTTAGGTGAATTACATACATGATAGTCATAAGTTTTTCTTTTACTATGCTTGTAAAAAAACATTATTAGTACTGAGAAGATTCCCAAGGATCTGTTAAATCCTCTCATGTGTGATTTCTTACATAGCCTACATATTTTTAATTAATGAATTGGTTGAATATACTCAAATATTAGTTTGCTCCTAGTGGCCTTCAAAATACTCATAAAATGAAATTTTGAACCATTCTTCTGTACTCACCAATAAGCCATTAATCCTATTTTAAGTAGTAGTTTACATATAAGGAAAGCTCTCAAACACATATTTTTTTCTTAGACATAGAGGTATCAAAACCATTCAAGGTGTAATGAACACAATATTCACCTTTGAAACTAAGTTGAGAAACCAACTCCAATAGTTGTTAAGCTTTCAATTGGACAATCCTTTGAATGTAGTTATTTCGGCTCGTTGAGCATACACTCCCCCCTTTATATATATATATATATATATATATATATCCAACTTATATAAAATATTCATACCCTTTTAATGAAAATTTACTTAATACA
>APFE030040841.1:534-22714 GCA_000404065.3 Pinus taeda | reverse complement strand
ATGTAGAGGTTTTGGAATGCGACCTCCTCCTTGTTTCTTCCGATAATAAGGATGCAACTACATCATCAAACTCAATAGTTTCTGATGAACTAAGACTTATAGAAGTAACAAAATGATCCCATGACTCGAGCAACGAGCACAATAAAGTAATAGCTTTATCCTCGGATGGAATTTTTACTTCTATAATTTGTAATTGCACAAGAAGAGTATTAAAAGCATTTAAATGATCAGCAATCGATGTACCTTCCTTCATTCGCAAACTGTACAACTGTCGCTTTAGGAGAATCCTATTGGTTAAGGATTTGGCCATGTAAAGTTTCTCCAGTTTCGTCCACAAACCAGCAGATGTTGTCTCTGACACGATATTAAACAGGACATTTTCTGCCAGACATAATCAAATAGAACTTATTGCTCTTTCATCCATCTCGTCCCACTCATCATCTGCGATGTTGTAAGGTTGTTTGGACTTACCCATCAATGCCTTTGACATGCCTTGTTGGACAAGCAAGTCACTCATTTTCACCTTCCAGATCTCAAAATTATTTTTTCCATTAAACTTCTCAATTTCAAAATGGGCACTCTGAGTTTTTGCCATCTTGTATTAACCAAAAAACACACAATAATCTCCAAATCCACCTTTCACATACCAGCAATTAAAAAACAAACTGCCTATGCCTTACAATCGCAAAAAAAAATTCCCCCAACATCTTGCCTAACACTTCAATTAAATTTGAACAAATACACTTTCCAAAACATAGATATCACATATTAACGTTATTTGTTCCATCCGTGTGATTGATTAAAACAAACTGATCTGAAATTTTAAAAAAATTTCTAGCCACCAGAAACAAGAATAAGATGAAAAATCTCTGATCTGAATCAACCCAATTTAATTTGAAGCTCAAACAGAAGGAACCCATGCATTTAAATGGAGGCTAAGATGGACGTATCTCAACATATTTACGTTGTATAGGACTAACTTCTCTGGGCAAACACTCTGTTGCAGGAAAGAAGTCGCGGCTATTGTGGGAAAAGGAGCCTTGAGATCTGGGATTTCATTGATTAAAGAAACGCAACTTCATTATCAAAAAGATCATTGAATGCCACTCGTGAGAGGCATACGGGCAACAATGTTTTGCTGTGATAATGTTTTTCTGTTTCACATAACGTATATTCTGCTCTCCATTGATTAAAACAAACTGATCAGAAATTTTAAAATAAATTTCTAGCCACCAAAAACAGGAATAACAATGAGCAGGTTTAACAATGTGCAAGTTTAACATACGCTTGTTTCACAATGCGCAGGTTTAAATAAAAAAATACCTCTATGACACCAGCGCTGTCATACCACCTCCAGCGTCAACGAACCAAGTTTAGAATGCGACCAATTCTCCACCTGCGGGGATATGGCAATACCAGCAATCCACCCAGCACTAACACACACCCGAAGCCAAGTGAATACCACCAGCGTTCCAGCAACACACCACCAACAATTTATTATTGGGACTCCAGCACGCAAACTCCAGCATGCATACCTCCAACGCTCAGCTATCAATAGCACCAACACTCCAACATTGCTCTGATACCAATTGTTAGAGCTAAGATGCACAGCAAAATTAAATCAATACTCAGCAAATAAAATCAAGCACAGGAGACACGGCTTTTAACGTGGTTCACCCAGCCAATCTGGGCTACATCCACCAAATATAGGCATCGGCAATTTTATTAATCAAACAGGAGATTACAAAATTAAATTCTCACAAACTCCCACACCCTCATACAAAACAATCCATATGGATACCTGTTATATAGCAAAGAGAATCCAACTTCCTCATAAATCCTCTCAACTCAAATTTAGGATGCACTAACTCCCTCCCAACAAACTGAAGCTAATCTAGGAACTAATTCCTATTGTTGTCATCTACTAAGATTTTTCCTATCTTATGCAAAACAGAAAATCTCAACAATTCAGACTTTGTCGGTCTTAGTGTTTAAATGTTACTGAACCCACCGGGTCTGTGACGGCTCTTTTGTCTTTATCTCTTTCTACGGACACTTTTACAGAATCTCCTACGAATCAAACGGTGTCGCCTAAAATGTCTGTGATCAAGCGTTTTCCTTCAAATGAATTTTTGTAAGACTACGCATAATGCTCATACGTTTCAGATAATATGAAGAGATTCTTTGAGCAAAAATATTTATATTTAATGCTCGCATGTGTTTTTTTTTCAATGTAAATCGGACAAATTACTATCTGGATTTTTTTTTAAATTTAACTTTTATATATTTTTTAAAATTAAAAATTAAATAAATAGTTCAATTTTTTTAATTTTAACTTTTATTTTATTGACTTTTGAATAAACAGATTTGTAACATTAATAATCTGAGAGATTTATATCTATAAAACAAAAATAAATTTATTATAAAATTAATAATTTATAAAGTCATAATATTTTTTTTATCATTTTAAATTATTACGCGAAGGCTTAGTTTATATTGGAATTGAGAGTGAGAAATTTACATTTTCAATAAAATGAATGACAAAGATTGCATGCCAAGTATATTCCTCATCTAATATTTGATCCAATGGACAATATGAAAAGTTTGTCAATCCTTTTCGAGTTTCTTAAATCTTGTTTACTATGTTAAAAAATTGTTTGTGAACCTCTCTATCCTTCTAATTTATTAAAAAAGTTATTTATGAAAGGTTTCTTTGAAATTTTGTGTCACTGCATTCCATTTGATTCATTTATTTTGGTGTTGTTATAGAAACAAAATGTTAGTTTTTATAAATATATATTTTATAATATTATTTTTTTATAAGTTTAGCAACAACAACATTCCAATTAATATTAACTAGAAATTGCTCATAAACGTGCAAAGATACACCCAAGGAATTGAGCATGCCTATGATGTTGCTACAAAAACAAAGGAAGGATAACACCTAAAGGTTGGAGGGGAGGAATTGTGTTC
The DNA here is from genome assembly GCA_000404065.3 of Pinus taeda. Lineage (NCBI taxonomy): Eukaryota > Viridiplantae > Streptophyta > Pinopsida > Pinales > Pinaceae > Pinus > Pinus taeda. The sequence goes on along the minus strand of APFE030040841.1, from coordinate 19,741 downwards.
AGGTTTGCAATAATCTCATGCTTGTGTTGATGCCTCTCTCATAGATGTTTTTGGAACCACCTAGATAAATCATTTGTTTCGAATCATAACGCTATGTCAAAACTTTATATTCATATTATGTTCAAACTATAGAAATCAAGTTAATGAGGAGAAACATTACTATAGGTACTTGTGAGCAATGGCATACAAAAAATGTAATTGCATAGAGGAAATGACTAAAATCACAATGTGTTGATAATGGGATCAAATAAAGAGCATTTTTCACTAGAGTGACCTTCATATTCCAGGATATTCAAGAATCAACATAAAGAAGAGGGTTCATTTTAGAATTTTAGCTATCTAATTTTAAAAAATTTAAATTATTTTGGAGTCATTTTCCTCAAGCCATTAATTCCAGTTTCAAATTTAAATTTAATTTTAAATTTTGTTTACCAAAGATTTTTTGGAATTGCAAATTCATGTGGTGTAGTTTACACAATCCAAGTGTCCAAGTAAAATTTGAAGGCATTGTATCCATTTATGCATTCAAAACTACAGTTTTAAAAATGAAAAGTTACACATGCTACATGAGTATATAGAACCAATATAGATCTATTTTAGAGAGGATTAAATCTCTTGAGGTGCATACTTTTTTTCAAGTTTTACACTCTAAAAGAGGTCCCATAGTGTATCTTTACCCTTGTAGATGTTAAAGTTTTCTTTCTTTCTTTTTCATCTTTATAGATGTAATTACGGTAGCCTTTCCACAACTCATGTAGGTCCCACAATAACTAGTGACCATGAAAGTTAACCATAGTTAAGAAGTCTTTATGCCAAGTATGGTCATTCCTGAACAAAAAAATACTCAATACTCTCTGAGGTTGAACATGATTTAAGGTGTGACTTTATCATAATTAGTTAAAGCAATTTTATGTGGGAGTTATTTTAAGAATCTCCAAAGCTATAATTTCGATACCAACTTCACCAAAAATTTAGATGTTCTCTATTATATAAAAAATAATAGTTAGATTATGATCTAGTTGTAAATTGGTTGAAAGAAATCAAAATTAAGCCCATTTAATTTTTTAATTAAACATTTTATATCATTTTACCTAAAAAAATATGTTAAACAACTAAAGGAAATCTTTAAAAATAAATAATTGAATGTAAACCTTATTGTATTTATAAATATGCTAGCATCAAGAATAGTGTAAAATGCCATGTCGAAAATGGCTTGTTTAAATCAAATTATTTAAGGTATTCATTCCCCACTACATCATAGGTACATTGGATTTTGATTATGAAGCTCCACAACCACATCATAAAAATGAATATATTTATTTTTTATTTATGATATATAAATAAATATTCAACTGCACAATTCCTAGCCTCACCAATTTCAAAAAGTGAGACCTTTAGTGTAAAAATAAATTTGATTGAAAATGAAATGTAGAGATGAGATACTCTTGTCATTTGAAATGTTTTTTTTATATTTTATTTTAACTTTTCATCATGAAAATGTTGCATAAATATATACCCTTCCAATTAAAATTGACATAAACACTTCAAATTTAATCACAGGTACCGTCACACTTCAAATTTAATCACTGATCCCATAATCAAAGAAATTTGAACATGGTAAACTACCCAAGTGCAACATGGAGGCACTCTTACATTTGTTTGTTTTCACACACCAACCCCACTCTTGTTACTTGTGTAAAATCTGGTTGACTCTGATGAGAAATCTAAAAAGAACATAACAATTAGCTATTACTTGGCCATGTTTTAGTATGCTGGAGTTAGTAATTTCTTCTTCTTTGTTTTGTGTGGCAACCTCGTCATGGAAGTTTTTTTTTTCCATGATTTAACAAGCTTAAAAATGGCTGATATGCCTAAAAGAGAGGTATAAATTGAAGTTATAAAACCATAACCTGACCAATTTTAATTGATGAATTTTTGAGAGGGAAAAACAAAGAAAAAAATAACAACCATGAAAAAAATAGGGTGATCCAAGTGGACTAGGTGACACAAGCCATGTCACATGCTTAACTCGATAGTAACTCCTCAAACTTGAATTTACCGAGTAAACTACGTGACACTAACCATGTCACACAAGGTAACTACATCCAAGTTGTCTATTGATGTGGAAATTTGAATTTTCTCAATTTAATCAAGGCAAAGTCAAACTGAGAATTTCTTGTTGTATTTTCAACAAACTCTCTGAACAAGAAATGAATTATAAACCACCTCTATCCTAGACATATGAACTCGAACTTCCATCTTGACAAGGCCTTCATCAAAATCTCACCACCTTGTCCCTTTGCCAGAATGCGTCACAACAACATTATGTACCTCTCCACACAGTCCCATAAATGGTGATATCAAATATCTATATTCTTGGATCAATTCTGAAAAATAAGATTCTCAAAGAGCTTGATGCAACTCTGATTATCAGAGTAGATCACCGTTGGATCCATCATCTCACCAAATAATCCAACAAATATATTTCTCATCAAGATCGCCTCACATGTTGCTTGACTCACAACCATGTATGCTCCCTCTACCGAGTTGAGCGCTAGATATCTTTTCTTCCTAGTGCACGAAGAAATAATCATGGACCCAACACTGAAAATTTCACCAAATGTACTATTTTGGTCTGATGGACTCCCTGACCAATATGCATCTGCGAAGACACATAACTTCACTCCCTATGTTCATTTGTACAATAGTCTAAACTAGGTTGTGCCTTTGAGGTACCGTAAAACATGCTTATCTGCCTTCCAACATAATTTGGTTGGCCTAACCATAGTTTGTTTCAACTCATTGACTACATAGCACATATTTGGTCATATGTTCACAAGATACATGAGTGAACCCAGTAGATGATGATATATTGTAGCATCCACTTTCTCACTTGAAGTGACATTCTCCTTCCTCCAATTGGTCGTTAGAGGTGTCTCCATGGGTTTGCAACTCTCTATGCAGAATCTCTGTAGCATCTCATTTGAACACTCACCTTGAGAAACAAATAGTTCCTCATTGCTTTTCCATACTTCCAACTCAAAGAATTAGTCTATGCGACACATTTATTTCGCTTCAAAGTCCTTTGCAAGGTCCTCCTTGCAAGTTCTGAATGCTCATCACTAATTAAAATCAAATCATCAACATATAAGAAAATAATGAGCAATTTAGCTTCTACTAAGATATCATAGAATTTTTCATCCGCTTCACTTTTGGTGAAGCCCAAATCAGTGCGATCGCTATCAATCCTAGTGTACCGAACATGAAGTGCTTGTTCTACACCGTACAATGCTTGTTTTAGTCTTAAGACAGAAAATTCCCAATCATATGTTTCAAAAGTTTATGCTTTCTTGATGTACACATACTCTTCACTAATTTTATTGAAGATTGTTATTTTTATTGAAGAATGATGGTTTTACATCCATATGTTGATCTTCAACAAATCTATACAACGAGAGCAAAAATTGATCTAATGAACACGTACCTTGCTAAAAAAACAAAATTCTCGCAATAGTGAATTCCATCAAGAGTACCCATTGACCATATACCTGGCCTTCTAGTTTCCTTTGTTTGCTTCTTTCTTAACATTGAAGATCTAATGTGAACCTCAAACTCTATTGGTGTTAGTGTTCAAATGTGAATGAACTCACGGAGTCTGTGACCACTCTTTTTCTCATTACTCCATCCATTTATCCCTTTCTACGGACAGTTTACAGAATCGCCATGATGGAAGAGATTCCCTTCAGATTTCAGCATTGCCCTCGCCTTTGAGAGTGGTCAAGAAAATGCACTTAATATTTTCATTAGTTTCCAATGGGCATTTGTTTTGGGTGGTATATATCAGCAACATGTAATCAAACACTCCATCCTTGCCACCCTAACAAGAGCACCATCAATCACCAACTCCATGTGAAATGAAAATGTTGGAATCCAAGATCAAATTTGCAGTCTTATGGAACTCATCAATCCATTAACAGTAAATTGCCTAGGAATGAGGCGGTATCCCCGTTGAGACTAATTTCATTCTCAGCGCTATGAGTCTTCACGTTAGGAATCTCTGATCAAATATTTTTTTTTAATTGAATTTTTGGAAGACCATTTTATTTTAAATGAAGATTTAAAATGAATCTAGAGCAATTTAATTTTTTTACTTGTGATTTTTTATAAATTGATATTATTTAAAAAATGTTATCTATATATATATTTTTCTTTTTTTTCTTTTTTGTTTCAGAGGAGGGGGAGGGGGAGGGGGAAGGGCATCCTCGCTAAAGAAGAAACATATACATGATATAAAATCATCTGTACATCTAAATTGAGACAAACATTTGTTGCGCACAGGCAACTCAGCAATCCCACTGAGTGGCGATACGACATGGTACAATATGTTGCAGAGCAGTGCTTCATGCAATGTGAATCGAACCGGGTGGGGATTAACTTTATATATATGGTTTGTGGCTTCCCCACCTGCTTTGATTCACATTGCATGAAGCACTGCTCTGCAGCATATTGTACCATGTCGTATCGCCACTCAGTGGGATTGCTGAGTTGCCTGCCTACAATAGATGTTTGTCTCAATTTAGATGTACAGATGATTTTATATCATGTATATGTTTCTTCTTTAGCGGCGATGCCCTTCCCCCACCCCTTTGCCAGAAAAAAAAAAAAAAAAAAAAAATAAATAAATAAATAATAATTAAAATTAAAATAAATTAGATCTATATCTATATAATATATATATATATTATATATATATAATATATAATATATATATATATATATTATAAAAATAAATAATAAATTAATATAAAAATATTTTTAATAATATCAATTTTAAAAATCGCAAGTAAAAAAAAAAAATTTCTCTAGATTCATGTTAAATCTTTATTTAAAATAAACTAATCTTCCAAAAATTCAATTAAAAAAAACATTTGATCACAGATTCCTAACGTTAAGACTCATAGCGTTGAGAATGAAATTAGTTTCAATGGGGACAACACCTCATTCCCAGGCAATTTACTGTTAATGGATTGATGAGTCCCATAAGACTCCAAATTTTATCGTGGATTCCCACATTTTCATTTCACGTGGAGTTGGTGATTGTTGGTTGTCTTGTTAGGGTGGCAGGGATGGAGTGTTTGATTACGCGTTGCTGATATATGCCGCCCAAAACAAATTCCCATTGGAAACTAATGAAAATATGAAGTGCATTTTCTTGACCACTCTGAAAAGCGAGGGCAATGCTGAAATCTGAAGGAGATCTCCGCCAGCGTGGAGATTCTGTAAAGTGTTCGTAGAAAGGGATAGATGGATGGCAGTAATGAAAAAAAAGTGGTCACAGACCCCGTGGGTTCATTCATATTTGAACACTAACACCGATAGAGTCTGACGTTCGCGTTAGATCTTCAATGTTAAGAAAGAAAGCAAACATAGGAAACTAGAAGGCCAGGTATATGGTCAACGGGTACTCTTAAGTTGATGGAATTCACTATTATGAGAATTTTGTTTTTCTAGCAAGGTACGTATTCATTAGATCAATTTTTTCTATTGTTGTATATATGAGTTGAAGATCAACATGTAGATGTAAAACCACATTTCTTCAATAAAAATAACATTATTTAATAAAATCGGTGAAGAGGATGTGTACATCAAGAAACGATAAAGTTTTGAGACACATGATTGGGAATTTTCTGTCTTAAGACTAAAACAAGCATGGTACAATGTAGAATAAGCACTTCCTGTTCGGTACACTAGGATTGATAGCTATCGCACGGATTTGGGCTTCACCAAAAGTGAAGTGGATGCAAAATTCTATGATATCTTAGTAGAAGCTAAATTGTTCATTATTTTCTTATATGTTGATGATTTGATTTTAAATGGTGATGAGCATTCGGAGCTTGCAAGAAGGACCTTGCAAAGGACTTTGAAATGAAATAAATGGGTCTCATAGACTAATTCTTCGAGTTGGAAGTATGGCAAAGCAATGAGGAACTATTTGTTTCTCAAGGTAAGTGTTCAAATGAGATGCTACAAAGATTCTGCATAAAGAGTTGCAAACCCATGGAGACACCTCTAATGACCAATTGGAAGAAGGAGAATGTCACTTCAGGTGAGAAAGTGGATGCTACCATATATCATCATCTAGTGGGTTCACTCATGTATCTTGTGAACACACGACCAAATATGTGCTATGTAGTCAACCAGTTAAAACAAGCTATGGTTAGGCCAACCAAATTATGTCGGAAGGCACATAAACATGTTTTACGGTGCCTAAAACGCACAACCTAGTTTGGACTATTGTAAAAACGAACAAAGGGAGTGAAGTTATGTGTCTTCATAGATGCAGATTGCTCAGGGAGTCCATGAGACCAAAATAGTACATTTGGTGAAATTTTCAGTGTTGGGTCCATGATTATTTCTTCATGCACTAGGAAGCAAAGATATCTGGTGCTCAACTTGCTAGAGGCAGAATACATGGTTGCGAGTCAAGCAACATGTGAGGCAATCTTGATGAGAAAGATATTTGTTGGATTATTTGGTGAGATGATGGATCCAACGGTGATCTACTATGATAATCAGAGTTGCATCAAGGTCTTTGAGAATCTTGTTTTTCATAATCGATCCAAGAATATAGATATTTCGTATCACCATTTATGGGACTGTGTGGAGAGGTAGATAATGTTGTTGTGACGCATTCTAGCAAAGGGACAAGGTGGTGACATTTTGATAAAGGCCTTGTCAAGATGGAAGTTCGAGTTCAATACGTCTAGGATAGAGGTGGTTTATAATCCATTTATTGTTCAGAGAGTGTGTTGAAAAATGCAACAAGAAATTCTCAATTTGAGTTTCCCTTGATTAAATTGAGAAAATTCAAATTTCCACATTAATAGACAACTTGGATGTAGTTACCTTGTGTGACATGGCTTGTGTCACCTAGTTTACTCGGTAAAGTCGAGTTTGAGGAGTTACTGTCGAGTTAAGCATGTGACATGTCTTTTGTCACCTAGTTTACTCAATAAATTCGAGTTTGAGGAGTTACTGTCCAATTAAGCATATGTGATTGCTAATTTGTAGCAATCAAATTCAGTTATCTCAAATTGTTTTTAGTTAAATCAGTTCCATCTTATGGAGGAACAAGTTGAAGGTCACTTAAGTAGTGGCACTTCAGTCAAACTTAGTGATCATTTAGTTAATTCATCAATGATCCCAAAATAGCTGGTGCATGAAAATAATTCGAGTTCCCTAGTTTTGGTGGAGATTCCAAGGTACTGTAACATGAGTTGTAGACTAGTCTTGAGTGTAAAGGTGTTCCATGCAGTGAGATGATCAACCTTGGGAATTGCATAGTCCACCGTGGAGAAATCCCTGAATAATAGGGGCCTACTTTCTCAAGAAATTGCAAAAGGAAATAGGGCCTAAAGCAGAGGAAAAGATGTACTAAGTTTGGATTAGAGCTTCTCAGTGAGAAGAGAGAAAGGATATGCACTTACAGGTTGTGCTCAGTTGAAAAAAGTAATTGTATTACATCTCTACTCATCAGATTAATGCAAGTAGGCATTGGGGTTTTTAGCAAATTGTTTTCCCAGGAAAAAATACTTCTTGTGTGTGTGACTTCTTATTTCCTCTCTAAATTTTTTGTTCAAAATTGTGAATTACTTTCCATGGTGTAATAGAGTAAGTTTGTGTCTTGTGATTTTGATTAAAACTTCATGAGCAGCTGTAAATCTACAACATAATTTCTACATTTTAAAGATATGATAAACTATATTTAATTTTAATAAATATAAACCAGCTTCATTTTTATTTTATCTATTTACTTAAAAATCATTTTTTTCAATCACCTAAATATACACTAGAATATAATTATAAAATAAATTTTTTATCATATTATTATTAAGTAATTATTATATCTTCAAATGATTTATTAAATAACATTTTAATGAATAATAAAATGTTTAAATTAATAAAATAATATTATTTAAATGTTTAATTGTTTTATTATATTTAATAAAACTATGTAAAAAATGTTATCTAAATGACTCTTAAATATTCTTAGTTCGTCTTACAATTCGTAAAGAGGATTCGGTTGTCAAAATATATCTTTAAATATGATATTTTTATCGTTTTCATCATGTAATATGATTTTTTTCAAAGTAGAATTATACATGTTGTTATTATTTATAGTGCTCATTTTTATTTAATTATAAACTAGCAAATCATATTAATAAATGTGATTGATATATGCCAAAAACATTTACTTCCATCATTTATCATCGACTCTTATAAATAAAGTCAATCAACATAATTTAATATATTTAATAACATTAATATTAGTATTATATTAGTTATATTAAAACTTTAATTTCATTAATAATATTTATAATTTCATCAATATTTTATAATTAATTCAGATCCATGTTTAGCAATATTAAAATTTAACTTAATGTTTATTAATAACTAATAACAATAATATTGTTATAAACAACTAAACTTAAATAAATTTATCTAAGGAATATTTTTAATATTATTAAATATAATTACCCAGATGCGGGTGATCATAATGTCATTAATGATGATTAGATGGAAGGACAAGGGGAGGATTGGCCACATGGCTGCCCACGTCCCCTCCCAGGATAGAGTAAGGTGAATTCATGATGAATTGCAGGCACCATTAATATCGTGCACAAGTCGAGAATTTTGCAGATAGCTTAAGGAAATGGCCTCCAAAGACCATAACTCAACTTTCCCTCCTTTGCTCAACAACACTTGCCCTCCTCGGGCTGCGGAGCCCTACTCTCACACTGTCATTGGCAGATGTTGTTGGTTGCTCAGTTGCATGGATGTGGGAAATGGGTATCATTTATCCCAAACTATGCACTGCAAGTTGATTACAGCCCAAAATCCCTTGGCTTCCCCTCTGACCAGCCATTCCTCTGATTCCATAAGCGTTAGCTCTGAGATTAATTCAATCATGGCGCACATCCAACACCGCATGCGCAACAAAAATGGGGGCAGTCGTGGTGGAAGCATATGCCCTCCCATTATCCCCAATCCTGAATCTGCGTCCCGCTTTTCTTCTCGAGTCATCACACAACCCCATGGCACCTTCTCCAATAGACATCCAGACACACGGAGTGCTAGAGGGTGGGCTCACCTCCAGGGTGACCGCAGGATGAACGCAACCATCCATATTGCCAATTTTCCTCTTCCCCCTCACCCTGCTGCCTAGACGACTCAATTTAGCTTCCATAGCACTCTACACCAGCCTGTCATCACTGACAATGTCACAATCACCTTCACTGAGAAAATTGACCCACAGGAAGCTCAGCCAGGGAACAATGATGAGCAATAGAGGGCCGCTCAGTGGAACAGGAATGCCCGAGACTCAGGAAAGTAGCAGATGGTTGAGGACTCTGCCACCCCGTATGGAGAGAAGCTGGTTGGAAGCCAGTCAGCCACTGAAGCCATAGCAAGAGAAATGAGGGCAACCGGTGGCAAAGTGGGAGACACGTCTGACAAGCATGCAGCAGAGGATAGCTCCACTAGCACTCAACCAGTTCATGGAATACTGCGTAGCACATCAGCAGACGAGGAGTGGTACAAGTATGCATGTCATATTCTGGAAGAGCCTGCCTCAGACAACCTCCAGGGGGTCCATCCTGATTGACAACTAGACTGCTAGGTGTCACCCTTCTGCCAGCTAGAGGTTTCTTATGTTGTTGGTTGATTTTTGCTATGTTTTTTTTTTTGAAAACATTCCCGTTGGTTTGAGTCACTAGTTTTCAATATAGATCCCCTGTGAGGGTTTTTGATGTCAAAACTTCTAACCACTATGTGGGTTTTTATCTAGCTTCACAGACTGGTTTCCCCCTCGATGGGGCAGTGATTCTTAGACCGTAATATTTTTTGAGAAACTTTGTTCATCACTGCAGAGGCCAGCGTCCCATTCTACTTTTATCTTGTTTCATATCAATAGAGTAGTATTACTTTATATATATATATATATATATATATATATATATATATATATATATATATATATATATATATATATATATATATATATATATATATATATATATATATATATATATTGTTAAATATAATTAATATTGTATTAATGATATTTTTAATAATAGTTTTTTTTACACCGAAGGTGTCCCTTTTTGAAATTGGTCACGCTAGGCATTGTCTACCTTTCTCACGTCCATTTGACATTTTTCTGCCTTCTGTTTTGACATATGTTTTTTCTAATGTTGCCTCAATGGAAATCAATGTGACTTAATTAATAGAAATGTGGCTTCTACCCTCTTCTATAGTTATTGACCCTAGTAGATCATCAAGCAGTGCAACAATTTTACACTAAATTCTGTCACCACGAATTGCGATTCAGATCTCTCGTCATTCAATGAGTGTCTCAAGTGAATCCCCTATGAAGCTTGAAGTAAAATAATACCATAAACAAAAGGAATTTTGGGGTACACTACTTAAAACCCATTTTGAGCATCTGTGCAGTTTTCCTATCCATTACCTATGCATGTGTATTTTTATCATTGTGACCTGTGGAATTTTGCGCACTATCTTCGACTATAAAATGTGCAATCCTATTCACACAAGTAAAAATAAGAAGGAAAATTCTAGAAGATTTGATGGAGGAATATTATCCAAATTAGAAACCTCAAACTACTACACACCTGTGCCTCATCGTTTAGGTCATAGAACTAATATCCTCCTCTTAAGAACCATATCCCTTGAGAAGAGGAACTAGAAACATACTTCTCTTGCGTATAAATTCAGCACAAGACTAGAGGATGTGGAGAGACTTGGATTTGTAAACTTATGCTATTGATTTTGTGTCTAGAGAGCTTTTCATGAAGGGAAGGAATGAAGACCAATGGAAGAGAATTGTGACATCAAAGGAACTAGGTTATAAACATCTTCTCCTTTCAATTTAATACAAAGTAGTTGTTCTCTCCTAATTGCATCTATTTTATGTTATTTGGGAGATTCAATGATCACTCGCACTTTCTATAACTGATTATTGATTCAACTATATGTTATATGTTAAGTGAAGGATTTCATTTACCTTTGATTTTATATGTGAGATGCTTTGATCACTTTGAATGTTTTTGTCTATGCAAATCTTTTTTGGAGCATCATGGAGAAGTTGTGGAAAGAATTGGTAAAGAGTCTAAGGAATTGAGGGAAAGAGGTGTGTGGAAATCATTGAAAGGACTTCTACAAGAACATCACTAATAGGTATGATTCTTCGCATACTACATGTTTCATGTTTTAGTTATAAGCTAAGGAATGGTATAAATTCTTTGGATGTTTGTTACTAGGTTTGTTGGAAATCCAGGATGATCCTTTTCGTCTGCAAGAATTGATTTGTCTTCCTAACAAAAAACTTCTTCCATGACATGTCTCGATATCCATTCTACAACTATTGATCCTTCCTTCGACGCTCTAGAGCTGAAATGATTGGATTTCGTCATACCCATCACGCCATAATGTACCTCTAGAAATTACAAAATAAGGTGTCAAATAATGTGTTTAAACACTTTGTGGTTGAAAATCTTGATCCATCAGGAAACAAGGGATTATGCAGTGATACTAAATTCAAATATTAGAGGCAAAGTAGTGTGAAAACATAAAATTGTCCAGTTGCACGAGATCAACGATAAAGCAGTTTGCTACCAGTATATTTTCACTTTAAATTTAAATAAAGTAGATGATGCTTTAAATGCATTCCCATTGGCCCACTAACATTCCTTGTACTGTAAATTATCTTTTCGAAGATTACTCTTGTAAATTCCTTCAACTTTTCTTCATGGTTTCTTTTCATTTTCAATATTATTTTCCTTTGTTAACATAAGTTTATATACTCGTCATCAATTGAAATTGGTTAGTGTCTCACTGTTTTCTTCATGCTTGTTATTTTTTTCAATATGTTTCCTCCTCCCCAAAACTTCATCAATTAAAATTGGTTAGGGTATGGCTTTATAACTTCAATTTATATTAGATATCATTTTGGGATTCAACTGCGTTAAGTAAGTCATTCAAATGTATGACCATTTCCATGAGAGGTAGTCGTAACTGACTAATTTCTTATGATTTTTGAATAGTTCACTTAGCACTCATTGCATCGGGTGATGCTCACAGGGGTGAAGAAGTGGGATTGAAACTAGTGAAAAGTGGAGAACGAATCACATAGCATCAATCATCACTTCCGGGGCTTGCACCCGGTAACTTCCCAGGAGGTCACCCATCCCAGAACTCCTCTGGCTCAAGCGAGCTTAACTGTGGAGTTTTTTCCCCACAATCAAGCCCACTTAGCTTGCTACCCCAAAATCATGAGAAATTAGTCAGTTACGACTACCTCTCATGGAAATGGTCATACATTTGAATGACTTACTTAACGCAGTTGAATCCCAAAATGATATCTAATATAATGCACTGCGTAATCCCCCATACTTAACTTCAATTTATATTCTTTTTTTTAAGCATATCAACCATTTTCAAGCTTGTTAAAACAACGAAAAATAAAAATATACCTTCCATGACAAGATTTCCACACAAAATAGAGAAGATGAAATGGCTAACTTCAACGTACCAAAATATGGCCAAGTAACAACTAATCATCATGTTCTTTTTCAATTGCTCATCAGAGTCAACCGAATTTCTCACAAGAAATAAAAGAATGTGCAGTGTGTGGAAATATTGATCTAGTAGGAAACGGGGGATTATGCAGTGATACTAAATTCAAATATCATACACAAAGCAGTGTGAAAATAACAAATTGTCTAGTTACATGAGATCAATGATAAATCAATGTGCTACTAGTAGATTTTCACTTTAAATTTAAATAAAGTAGATGATGTTGTTAGATGCATTCCCATTGACCCATTGAAATTGCCTGTATTGTAAATGCTCTTTCCAAGATTACTCTTGTAAATTTCGTGAAATTTTCTTCATGCTTTCTTTTCATTTCGATATTATTTTCATTCATGAGAAAAATTTTATATACACTTCATCAATTGAAATTGGGCAGTGTCCCCGTATGATCTAAGATTTCTTTGCTTATATATGCATCATAATTACATGAAACAAATCCTATTAACCATGGAACTTAAAAGAACATTAAAAAATATGGAAATAACAAGATAAGCATGTAACCATGACCCAAGGATTTGATTACAGATTTCATCCAATTTTGACTACGTCTGTGGGCCGTGCTCAATAGTGGGGAGGCCTTCATTCATTAAGTGGCATAAAAAGAGATAAAAGTACAAGAAACATTTATTTACAATCCTTAATCCTCCATGCTAGGAAATGGATGAAGAATAAAGAGCCCAGCTTCAGAAACATATAGTACCACTGAAATTCTAGCAAAAAATCGTGCAGAATCGCTTATCCATACACCCAATTCAAAGAAATGAAGTTTCTGGACCCTTTCAAAACCTCCCTACTACTCAAGGTGATGTCGTGAACTACTACCAGGTCAGCTTACTGTTGTACACAATATTTCTAAACTTATATGCCATTGTCCACCCTTTTTCTGATGCAAACAGTCCATTTTATAAGATGGTGGCTCACTCCTCAATCCCCAAGCAGTTTTTAACAAATGACAAGTTTAGCAGGCAATGGTTCCTACACCAAGGATCTCGAACCTAGGATAGCATGTGGGTGAAAAACCTTTCATACATGGAAAAACCTCCAGAACCTATTAACCACACATTACCATTAAACCGATGGCTTTTAATATCGACACTTTGAATCAACATGAAGACTTGACCTTTGCAACAAGTGGCCTATGATAAAGGTGGACCCGACAGCTATTACAACATAGTATATAAATTATTGGATCCGATAGAACTTCGCATATCACAAATCAGTGGAACTAGACGTGATTCTTCGTACGACCGCTTCCCTTTGTGATCTTTGATTGTGATATCGCAAATCAAATCCTAGTAGTGTTGTGGGTTGTTTTCTTTAACTACAGATCTCTTCCTTCTGTGATGTACGATATGTGGGGCCAATGGTAGCCTGTCACTTAGCACCTCCACATTCACTTAGAGTTCTACCACATCATCGTCTCCTACCATCTGTGCAAGTAAAACATGAACTTTGACTTGCTATAACTTCTTCATATGAGCTCGGATTTGAGTGTCGTTCACATCATTAGAATTAGGATGATGAACATTTTGATTTGATGCTAATTTTATCCAGATTCTACCACTTTGAGTTTTAAGCCTTTTTACAATGCCACTGGTACTTTTTAAATATCCACTTGGATCACCCTATTTTTTTCATGGTTGTTATTTTTTTGATATGTTTTTCCCTCTCAAAAGTTCATCAATTAAAATTGGTCAGGGTATGGTTTTATAACTTCAATTTATATCTCTCTTTTAGGCATATCAACCATTTTTAAGCTTGTTAAATCATGGAAAAAATAAAAACCTTTCATGATGAGGTTGCCACACAAAACAAAGAAGATGAGATTACTAACTCTAGCATATCAAAAGATGGCCAAGTAATAGATAATTGCTATGTTCTTTTTAGATTTCTCATCAGAGTCAACCAGATTTTGCACAAGTAACAAGAGAGGGAATAGTGTGTGAAAACAAACAAATGTAAGAGTGCCTCCATGATGCACTTGGGTAGTTTACCATGTTTAAATTTCTTTGATGATGGGATCAGTGATTAAATTTGAAGTGTGATGGTACCCGTGATTAAATTTGAAGTGTTTATGTCAATTTTAATTTCAAGGGTATATATTTATGTGACATTTTCATGATGAAAAGTTAAAAAAAAAAAAAAAACACAATTCAAATGACAAGAGTATATCATCTCTACATTTCATTTTCAAACAATTTTTCTTTTACACTAAAGGTGTCACTTTTTGAAATTGTTGAGGCTAGGCATTGTGCAGTTGAATATTTATTTATATATCATAAATAGAAAATAAATATATTCATTTTTAGGATGTGGTTATGGAGCTTCATAATCAGAATCCAATGTACCTATGATGTAGTGGGGAATGAATACCTTAAATAATTTGATTTAAACAAGCCATTTTCAACATGGCATTTTACACTATTCTTGATGCTAGCATATTTATAAATATGATAAGGTTTACATTAAATTATTTATTTTTAAAGATTTCCTTCAGTTGTTTAAGGGATTTTTTTAGGTAAAATGATATAAAATGTTTAGTTGAAAAATTAAATGGGCTTAATTTTGATTTCTTTCTACCAATTTACAACTAGATCATAATCTAACTATTCCTTTTTATATAATAGAGAATATCTAAATTTTTGGTGAAGTTCGTATTGAAATTCTAGCTTTGGAGATTCTTAAAATAACTCCCACATAAAATTGCTTTAACTAATTATGATAAAGTCACACCTTAAATCATGTTCAACCTCATATAGTATTGAGTATTTTTTTGTTTAGGAATGACCATACTTGGCATAAAGAGTTCTTAACTATGGTTAACTTTCATGGTCACTAGTTATTGTCGAACCTACGTGAGTTGTGCAAAGGCTACCATAATTACTTCTAGAAAGATGAAAAAGAAAGAAAGAAAATTTTAACTTCTACAAGGCTAAAGATACCATGTGGGACCTCTTTTATAGTGCAAAACTTGGAAAAAGTATGCACCTCAAGAGATTTAATCCTCCCTAAAATAGATCTATATCGGTTCTATATATGCATGTAGCATGTGTAACTTTTAATTTTTAAAATTGTAGTGTTGAATGCATAAATGGATACAATGCCTTCAAATTTTACTTGGACACTTGGATTGTGTAAACTACACCACATAAATTTGCAATTCCAACAAATCTTTGCTAAATAAAATTTAAAATTAAGTTTAAATTTGAAACTGGAATTAATGGCTCCAGGAAAATGACTCCAAAATAATTTAAATTTTTTAAAAGGAGATAGCTAAAATTCTAAAATGAACCCTCTTCTTTATGTTGATTCTTGAATATCCTGGAATATGAAGGTCACTCTAGTGAAAAATGCTCTTTATTTGATACCATTATCAACACATTGTAACTTTAGTCATTTCCTCTATGCAATTACATTTTTTTATGCCAGTGCCCACGAGTACCTATGGTAATGTTTCTCCTCATTAACTTGCTTGCTATAGTTTGAACATAATATGAATATAAAGTTTTGACATAGTGTTATGATTATAAACAAATGATTTATCTAGGTGGTTCCACAAACATCTACGAGAGAGGTATCAACACAAGCATGAGACTACTGCGAACCTGAACACAATTCCTTCCCTCCACCTTTTAGGTGTTATCCTTCCTTTGCTGCAACATTTTTGTAGCAACATCAAAGGCATGTTCAATTCCTTTGGTGTGTCTTTGCACCTTTATGAGCAATTTCTAGTTAATATTAATTGGAATGTTGTTGTTGCTAAACTTATAAAAAAACTAATATTATAAAATATATATTTACAAAACTAACATTTTGTTTCTATAACAACACCATAATAAATGAATCAAATGGAATGGAGTGACACCAAATTTCAAAGAAACCTTTCATAAATAACTTTTTTAATAAATTAGAAGGATAGAGAGGTTCACAAACAATTTTTTAACATATTAAACAAGATTTAAGAAACTCAAAAATGATTGACAAACTTTTCATATTGTCGATTGGATCAAATATTAGATGAGGAATATGCTTGGCATGCAATCTTGGTCATTCATTTTATTGAAAATATAAATTTCTGACTCCCAATTCCAATATAAACTAAGCCTTCACTGTAATAATTTAAAATGATAAATTTTTTTAATAACTTTATAGATTATTAATTTTATAATAATTTTATTTTTGTTTTATAGATATAAATCTTTCAGATTATTAATTTAACAAATCTGTTATCAAAATTCAATAAAAATAAAAGTTAAAATAAAAAATTTGAACTTCTATTTAATTTTTAATTAAAAAATCAAATAAAAGTTAAAATATGAAATCATACGATTTAAGAAAAAAAAAATCCAGGTAATACTTTGTCCGATTTACGTTGAAAAAAAAACACACACGAGCATTAAATATAAATATTTTTGCTCGAAGAAACTGCTATGAAATATTCTCTCTTCATATTATCTGAAACGTACGAGCATTATGCGCTGTCTTACGAAAATTCATTTAAAGGAAAACGTTTGATCACAGACATTTTAGGCGACACCGTTTGATTCGTAGGAGATTCTGTAAAAGTGTTCGTAGAAAGAGTTAAAGAAAAAAGAGCCGTCACAGACCCGGTGCGTTCAGTAACAGTTAAACACTAAGACCGACAAAGACTGAATTCGCAAACAATAGTGTGGTCAGTAGAGGATTTCCCGCCGTCTAACTGCACACATCTGCATATATATAACGACGTGAGGGAAATCCAAGACACGTGATTGAGACAGAAATCGGGCTGATTGAGTCTCTTTGGTGTGAGGCTGGCTGAGAAAGACAAGTGCGTCCTGGAACTTGAACACTCACACTCATTTATGTTTAGATAAAACTCGCATTGTTACATAAGGAATTTTCAAAATAACACCAAATATTTACTTTGCTTTAAGTGTTTGAACCAGCGGGGCATTACATGGTAGGAAACTAATGAAATGGAGTAGTCTATTGAGGCAGAGGAATTTTCTGGATAATCAAAAGTGATTGGAATCTGGGTAAAAAAATTTCAAAAAGTATTTGAATCATGTTTTTGATAGTGGAAATGAATTCAGCACCATCAAAAAATTCAAGACACTTAAAATTTGAAATTTAATAATTATAAGTTGATTTACAAAAATCATTTTTGGATTTTCTCTAAATATAACCGAAATTCCATAATTTTATGAGCAAATCCTAGAACAACAAAAATAATAACTTTTATCAATACATCCATATATAGTTGATTTTCACCTTTTTGCTTGGATCATTATGCCATATTGTGCTATATTAATAGAGAATATTTAGCTTACCAACCCCTTAAATCTAAGAATTATTTTTAATGCTAAATGAATATCATGTTACATGGTAGCCATTTGATGGTTACTATCCTCAATAATTTTAAGGAAACAAATAATTATACTAAATTTTAATTTTTCCTTAGATTATATATATATATATATTTGAATAAATAAGATATGTGACAAAATAATATGATTAATGTTATGATTTTTGTTTATATTAATTTAAATGGTGAATTATAATTATAAATATTTAATTTTAATTGTAACTTTGTTAGCAAAATTTTGATATTAAAATATTTGATTTCCAATAAAAATAAAACTAAGTTTTTTTTTTAAAATCAAAATGTAATATACAATGAAAATAAAATATTCAATTTTTGATATACAAAACCCTAATTAAAAGAGAAAAATATACATTATAAATAGAAGGAAAAAAAAACAATCATGTACTTCATCTACATTCTAAAAAATTATGAATACCAATTCTAAAGTTAAAATTAAATAACCTAAAAGGTTGTACTTATCCGTGAAGGTGGCGACAATATTTACACAATATTCAAAGAGTTTATAATAGAATAATAATATTTTAATATAGAAGAGAGAGTTCCACGATAAGTACTTGGTAAATGGAAATACAAGGATATTGAATTCTACCAACCATAAATATTTAAAACTCTATGCCCTATGTTCATGGGAGCTCTTTGTAATGCCTCACTTAAATTTTATTCTGCAAATTTTGTTAATGTTTACATTATCTAAAAACATTGAGAAATGTTGGTTTAATATAAAATTCATGATTTCCATTATTCAAATTCTCCACTTACCTTCTCAAATTGAATATTAGGTAGGATATGGTCTGCTTTGATTATTTCATATCATATATGTATTCATCTCACATTCCCCAATGTACCCTCACTTTTACTAAGAAAAAACCATGGTCTTCTCCATGTAATTACATCTCACATTCCCAAATGCATCCTCACATTTAATTGGGAGAAAACATGGTTCTCTCCAACTCATTATCAATACATATATTCATTTCACATTCTCCAATGTACCTTCACATTTACTTGGGAGAAGACATGGTCCTCTCTAACTCATTATCAATATATATATTTATTTCACATTCCCCAATGTACCATCACATTTACTAGGGTGGAGACATAGTCTTCTCCATGTAATTACATCTCACATTACCCAATGTACCTTCACATTTACTTGGGAGAAGACAT
>APFE030040840.1:0-17270 GCA_000404065.3 Pinus taeda | reverse complement strand
GGAATGGAAAATCCCCACATCCATAAAGCATCTGCAAGGATTTCTCGGGTTGACAGGGTATTATCACAAGTTTGTTAAGAATTATGGGAGAATAGTAGCACCTCTAACAACATTATTGAAGAAAGATGCATTTTCATGGATTTCAAAAGCAACAAAGGCCTTCGAACATCTTAAAGAGGCAATGTGCCAGGCACTAGTGTTAGCTACATCGGACTTCGCAAAAACCTTTATTATGGAATGTGATGCTTCAAGAAATGGAATTGGTGTTGTTTTAATGCAAGATGAAAGACCCATTTCTTTCAAAAGTTGTTCAATCAAGGGAAAGTATTTACACAAAGCTATTTATGAGAAGGAAATGTTGGCAATACTACATGCACTTAAGAAATGATGGCCCTACCTAATGGGAAGACACTTCAAGGTAAAAATGGATCATGATAGTCTTAAATACTTTTTAGAACAAAAATTATCTTTAGAAGAGAAACAAAAATGGGTCACAAAGATGTTGGGTTATGACTTTGAAATCATCTACAAAAAAGGGAAGCAAAATGTTGTGGCAGAAGCACTCTCAAGAAAGGATGAGGATGTGGAAGCATTTCTTTGCGCCATTTATATTATCCAACCAGATTGGATAAACAAAGCAAGGGATGAATGGAAGAATGATGAAGAAGTGTGGGCACTCATTCAAAATATACAACAAGATCCCAGTACTTCTAATACATTTAGCTGGAAAAATGATTTGTTATGGTACAAATATCACTTATACCTATGTAATAATTCCCAACTCAAACAAAAGGTTCTTATGGAATTTCACACCTCTCCCTTAGGAGGGCACTCACTATTTCTAAAAACTTAGCATAGGGTTAAGAAGAAATTTTTTTGGGATGGCCTTAAATCGGGTATTCAAAAGTTTGTGGCGTTATGTTTGGTTTGCCAACAAAACAAAGTTGAAATAATTAATACCCCGGGTCTATTATAACCTTTATCCATTCCAAGCCAATGTTGGGAGGAGGTTTCAATGGATTTTATCGCAGTTTTACCCAAGTCTGAAGGAAAGAATATTATCATGGTGGTAGTTGACAGACTTACCAAGTATGCACACTTTTGTGCATTATCACATCCATTTAAAGCCAGTACAGTTTCCACGACATTTATGGAAACAATTCAAAAGCTACATGGAAATCCAAAGATTATTGAAAGTGACAGAGATCCCATTTTCACTGGAAATTTTTGGACAGAATTATTTTCTTGTCTTGGTACTCAGTTAGCTCATAGCTCATCTTATCATCCTCAATCTGATGGGCAACCTGAGATAGTAAACAAATGTTTGGAAGGATATCTTCGTTGCTTTGTATCTGATAAATAGACACAATGGGTCAAATGGTTGCCTCTGGCTGAATTGTGGTATAACACTTCCTTCCATACAGCAACAAAAATGACCCCATTTATGGCACTTTATGGGTATGAACCACCATCCATCACATCATATTTAAGAGAAAATTCTAAGGTTCAGGCAGTGGAACATCACATCGAACATCAACAACAAGTCCTCCATCTTAAAGGATAACCTCGTGTTGGCACAGAATATAATGAAACAACAGGCAGATCAACATCGCAGCGAAAGAAGTTTTGTTGTAGGTGATTGGGTATTTCTACGGCTACAACCATATAAGCAATGTCCCTCAAGCAAGTTAAGAAGTATAATAAATTATCACCAAAGTATTATGGTCCGTACAAGGTGTTGCAAAAGATTGGTACTATGGCATACAAATTGGAGCTTCCTGCAGCTTCTCGATTGCACCCAGTTTTCCATGTTTCATGTTTAAAGAAGGTTATAGGCGACAAGCTCCCAGTTCAAACAATATTGCCAGAACTTGACGAGGAAGGAAAAATTATATTGGAACCGGAAGCAGTCACAGAAACAAGATCTCGACAGCTACGAAATCGATCAATTTCGGAGTATCTTATCAAGTGGAAGAACTTATCTGCGGAAGATTCCACATGGGAGGATGAGAATTTTATACAGAAGTATCCAGAACTACTCAAGCGTTGAGGACAACACTTTTTTTGAAGGAGAAGGGCATGTTGGGTCCCTATAATACTAGTGATTACCCCATCACTATGGTAGTTGTACCCCTTATTAATATTGTTGTGCCCTATTGCCCCATATTGTTATACTATGCCCCATAGAATCCTCTATTGTTTTTTGTGTGGCTTTATATTATTTTTATTAGGTCGGCTGGGTTATATTGTGACTCCTTAGACTCCTATATATAGAAAGGAGGTCTTTTCATTTGCATCATCGAAGAATTGTTCATTTATGTAATGTAAAGGAGGTTGCCCCCTCGAAGAGGCTGAATTCTAAGGCGTTGATCTATCTTTTCTATCTTTTCTTGAGCTGGTTTCATAACACCCTCTGGTCAATCCAATCTAGAGTTTTCTGCTATTATGACCATTTAAAGCCCCTCTCCTACTATGCTTGTGAATACTTAAAAGATTAATGTTGTTCAAGATACAAAAGGAAAATCTCAGCAACCATGAAGTAAAAAGAAGGGTAAACACAAAGCCAAATGAGAAAACCCTATATATGACAAACACAAAACTTAGTCTCCTGACGAAAAACGTAAGCCATTTTATCTTTGTCTCATCTACAATGAAGATCATTTCACCAAAGAGTGTCTGCAACGTGCAAAAATTAATCGATTCTGGAAAGTTGCATCTACTACACCTATTGTGTCGAAAAATCCTTTCCTAAATCGGGAGATGAAAATGGTTGCACAAAACTCATCTTCATCTTCCCAAAATACTTCCAACATACTAATGTGTCAAGAAGATATCTTGGTGGCTACCCAAAATAAGGATTGTGCTACCTCGAATCATTCAAATGGAAAGGCTATTGATCAACCTTCCAATTCCACTCTACCTACCTCTAGTCCTCTACATATTGAAAAAAGAGATGTTGAAATGGCAATTAAACCTCCTCCCAAGGGAAATATTCGTAAATCATCCTTTAGCCCTCATGCAAGAGTTGCACAGAATTATAACATAGTTGAAGATCTGGTTAAGGTTCCTTCGGCTATGTCGACTCTCGAAGTTTTACAAAATTGTCTTGCATAGAGGAAATAATTATTAGCAGTAATCATAGGAGTGGATCCTTCGAATCAAGGTCTTATTGTTTTTAATCTCAAAATCCATATGCCCAAACTTCCACCTCAACTTGTGTTCATGATCCAAGTTGTTGTTAGGGGAGAAATGTGTTTTGCACGATAATGGATGAAGGTGCCTCTACTTGTATCATGTCTCGATCATGTTGTAAACCCTTAGGTTCTCCACCATTCAACCAATCATCAATGATCCTCAAAGCATTTGGCAGAAGACAATTCAAACCTTATGGAATCCTAAACTCATTACGAGTGGAATTAGTAGGTAAGACAGTCTTAGTAGAGGTAGAAGTCCTTGATGGGAAGTTAGATTATAACCTATTAATGGGTCATACCTGGACTTATGCTATGGAAATTTTGGTCTCATCATATTTTCAGATGATTTCTTTCCCTCACCAAGGAAAGATCGTGACCATTGATCAACTCGCCTTTTATGTCATTTATTCCCAGTCTACTAGAAATATACCACTTGTGGGTAAAACCCCACTTATTTATGATAATTTTGGGATAGGATTGTTAAAATACTCATCTTTAATGGGAACTTTCACACTCCCTCTTCCCAACATTTCCACTACAGTTTCCCTAATTAATATGCTTTGGTCTAGTACTATTCCATCTCAACAACCATATGATCCTTAGATAGTACCTGACAATTCCAATATCGAGTCTTTTAGCGACTGCATGATGCTTAGTCCTATTGAGTTATCTTATGAGGCTATTCACCTAGCCTGTTCGAAAGTTACTAAAACAAATAACTTAGTGAGCTTGGTTGACTGTCATTCTCAAGATTTAGGATTGGTTTCACATTTTGACCCTTTCAATGATATATTTCCTACTGACAAAAGGATAATTGAGATCATGTCACCATATGATAAACATTGGGATGATAACCATAATTGTTCCTATTTTCTACCCCAACCGGAAATCCTTGAGAATAATATTAAAGACTTCTTTCCACCCAAGATTATTAAAAATCATCAGAATCCTATCTCCATTTATGAAGTTATTTCTAAGAAAAATCTAGGGAATATCATGGAAATTATTCCCCTCAATATCTCAATGAAACCTAGAATTATTGAAAATGTTCGCATAGGTGCCTCTTGTTCTCCATATGATATCAAAATTTACAAGGCCTTATTTTAATAATTTTGTGATGTCTTTGCTTGGACCTACGAAGATATGTTAGGAATCGACCTGAATATAGTGGTGTACAAAATCAAGACATACCTAGATGCAAAACTTGTTAGACAATGTGTATGTCTAGTGCACCCAAAGAAAGTTGTTGTAATTAAAGCAAAATTTGAGAAGCTTCTGTGAGTTGGTTTCAATTATCTCATTCCATTAATCGATTGGATTTCAAATATTGTCCATGTAATGAAGAAATGGGGTACACTTCAAGTATGTGTTGAATACAAGGACATTAATCAAGATTGTTTAAAGCGCAACTATCCAACCCCCTTTATCGACCAGATTGTTGATGATTATGCTAGAAGCGAGGTTTTTTCGTTCATGCATGGATTTTTTGGCTACAATCAGATAAACATACTCCCTTATGACCAATATAAAATCACGCTCATCTGTCCATGGGGCACATTTGCTTATGGGGAACTTCCCAACGAGTAATGAATTATGCTTTTCATGACATTAAGCATATCGTGTAGCCATATATTGATGACTTGCCTTCTCATTCAAAACATCATCAAGATCACTCTATCCATCTATGAGAAATTTTCTTGCGATGTCAACACTACAAGATACTATTGAATCCAAATAAATGTGTCTTTTGTGTAGAATTTGGTTGGCTCCTGGGCTTCTTTGTGTCCAATCAAGGGATCTATATCAATCCGTTAAAAGTCAAAGAAATTATTGATTTTCCTACTCCTTCAAATCTCATTTAGTTATAATTTTTACAAGGGAAGGCTAAATTTCTACATTGGTTTGTCCCTAATTACACAGAAATTACTAAGGGTTTTACCCAATTAATAAAAAAAGGGGCTCCCTTTCATTGTGATGATACTGCCCAAAAATATTTTAATGCCTTAAAATATGTCTTAGCTCATACATCATTGTTTCACCCCCCTGATTGTCATTGGGATTATTTCCTATATCTTGTTGTGTTTGTTACTACTATTGTTGTGGTACTAGTACAAGAAGATGGCTCAGGTGAAGAACATCCTATTTACTACTTGAGTCGTAATTCGATATATATCAAGACCAAGTATTCTCATGTTGAAAAGTTAGTTTTGGTAGTCGTGCAAGTTGTCCAAAGGTTTCATCGCCATATACTACTTTGAAAGACTACTATTGTTTCTGATTACAACCCCATTAGTTACATATTGCCACATCAAATACTTGGGGGAAAGTACTCGAACTGGATTATGATCCTCCAATACTTCGATTTGGAGTTTGTTAAATCCAAATCTAAAAAATCCTTAGTCTCTATAGAACTAATATGTTACCTTCCCTCTCTTGATTCAAAACCAACAATTAACGATCTTAATCTTGACGAAACGTTGTTTTTGATCGATTCCAATCATCTGTGGTACGGGAATATAATAATTTATCTCCAAACCCAAAGTTCCAGCTTGAAACCACTCGCTTTGATCAATATCGTGTTAGATATCAGGATCACCAATATATCATAATATGTGATACTCTTTATCGTCGTGGTGTCGACATGATTTTTCGACATTGACTTACGCATGCGGAAGATGAGAAAGCCCTAAATAATTGTCATGCTAGAGCATGTGATAGACATAGGTCATTTAATTTTGGCCTACTATATTCATAGATTATATCTTGGCAGTCCATAAGTTTCATGCATGCCATATTCATAATCGTAAATCCCATGTTCCACCCCTATGTTGCATCTAGTAGTGATTGTTGGACCATTTTCTAAATGGGGTATCCACTTTATGACATGTAACCCTCACTCGACTGAGGAGCATGGTTGTATAATTTTCATAGTTGATTATTTCACTAAGTGGGTAGAGGCGATGTGAACATTTGACAACAGTGGCAAAACTATTGCACTCTTCATATTTAACCATATTATTGCGAGGTTCAGTATACCACAAGCTATTGTCACAGACCATGGAAAACATTTCCTTAATTACATGAAGTTTGAATTGGCTACCAATTTGGGCTTACGTCATGATAGATTGACTCCCTACTACATGCAAGTCAATGGCTAGTTAGAAGCCATCAAAAAGGTTTTGAAAACAATGCTCAACGTATGGTAGGGATTCACAAATCAAATCAGCATACCATAATTTTTTCGGCATTATGGGCATATTGTACCTATGTTAATACTTCAGCTCGATTCACACCTTTCCAACTGGTGTTAGGTCTGGAAGTTTTTCTTCCCATCGAATGTCAAATCATATCAAAAAAACTAGTCGTTGAACTTCTTCCTGCTACCTTTACCGAAGAGGAACATTTTTTGCACCTAACACATCTAGATGAGACTTTTGGTGATGTCGCGATGGCCAATGAGGCTCATAAAAAACACATCAAAACACAATTTGATCAAAATGTCAAACCTTGTGTCTTCTCAGAAGGTGATTTGGTACTCTTATATGACCAAGAAGTTGACAAGTTAGGAGTTGGGATACTTGAACCCATGTGGTTAGGTCCATACATAATTAAACACGTACTTATGAAGGGGCCTATGAGCTTATAGATTTTGACAGAATTCCCTTGGCACAACCTCGTAATGGGTTGTACCTTAAAAAATGCTATGCATGAAGTTTTTCTACGTAGTCACTATGTACATATCGTATAGGTTTGTTGGTGTGTTTGCAGTGTGGTTTTATTGCGAGTTTTCTACCACTTTTGCTTATCTGTGATTACATTTGATTTGCATATGTCAGCATTCCCTCAACCATATGTTGGTTATGTTGATGGCACTAGTCATAGTACTCGAAACCTTTCCTCTGCAGCATGGGCAATCTATGCTCCTACTGACGAGTTAGTAAGTTTGCAAGGAATATGCATCAGTCACACAACTAACAATATTGTTGAGTATAGCACAGTGATCAAACTGTTGTCTAGTCCCATTTCACGTGGTATTCATCATTTGGTTTTCAGAATTGATTCACAACTCATGTTACTACATTTCAATAATGTTTATTCAGTGAGGAGTCCAACTATGCTACATATGTTCTTGAGAGTTCGCCTCTTAGAGAGACATTTTGATTACATTGAATATCAACATATTCCAAGACATTTAAATACATTGACAGATGCATTATCTAATTATGTTTTAGAGAGACATTTGCAACCTTTGTAAACACACAATCATCATACATGTATAGGATAGTAGAATGAGTAGAAAACATTCATAGATTAGAAATTGTAAATAGTGTTTGAGTTTTACAAAAATTGTGTCTAAGACACATATGGCTCACAACCTACAATATCTGAGTACATGTAGAAAAAAATTTGTGGCTTAAAAAACCCTAGGTGACTAATCACAGTGATGATTACGGTAGCAAACAACCACACGGATAACACGTCACAGCAGTCAGGCAATCCGAGCTAGCACCCTATGTTATATCTATGTGGCTAAATTGGGGCCTCATTAATCCCTCCATTTGGAATGCCATGAGTCAAGCCCTCCACATGAGCTTTGAACTCAACCAGTGTCTATGCTACATCTGGATCAGTTTATTATGCTCCACCCTATCCAAACTGCGATTGTGAATTTCAATGAAGTGGTGATATACCCACTGGTCACACTGGTCCAATATCTGCATGAAGAATTAATAGTTAGTCTCTAATATATATAAAAAATTGTAAAACTCAAAAAACCAAAAGTATTTAAAATTACAATGATTTTTACCTGCATCATCCCACTACTTTCCCTCATGTAGGACAAGCATCAAATCACCTCTTAAATCTGTTCCAACATAGGGATCATCCTCGGTCATGATTAGCTACTCTCGCAGCCATCTGAAGTAGGAAGGAGTAAGCCAGATCACAGGTCCTCCTCCATGATGATACGTCATATCTACCCATTGTCTCATGCGAGGATCCCTTGGTCCAAGTAGCTCCCATGATATTCTCTAGGGTCACAACAATCGTATTCTCTCCATAGCAAATGAAACTATAATGGAACCATAACCGAAGTTGTTCAACTACCCAATTCTTGCCCTATTCAACTGCTCCATTAAATTGACCAAAACCCCTTTGCACCAATTGAAGGTTGTAGGTTCTAAACACTCTAATGCATACTACATTTGAGATTTGGTAGCCAAATGAGGAGAAATGCTACCAACAAACTGTGTGATAGTGAACATAATTGTTTTGAGGGGAAGCTCACGTATGTCCTTTATTTCTATATTTCCTTCGTTACTAAATTGACAATTATCACAATAAGCTATGACATAGTACTTTACTAACTCTCCACCTCTCTGATACCCATACAAAGAAATATGGGCACCTCTTCGTGAGAGTCCTGTAAAAAAATAGATTTCCTCAACATCTATGGTGATTATGTGTTCACAAATTCTAAAAAATTGTCCTTGTACATCCTAGGCTCTCATTAAATACTGCAGAAATCCATCTAGGATTTAATGCCCAATATATGAAAATACTTCAACAAACCACAATTTTTCAATGCTCTAATTGTTCTTGGGCCATTTGCTGCAATCACATCTTGAATGTCATGCTCTCTTTCCCTCCAATTTAACACCATTTTCACTCCAAAACTTGCAAATAGAAAGGAAAAATGCATTAAATAACAAATGTGAGATTTATTGGCAAAAAGATAGCTTAAAATTCAAGTTTTTGAAACCCTTTTGCGCTCATCGCATTGTATGTTCACGGACATTGCAACCCATCACAGGTACCCTTGTGGGTAAGTGTGTTGAGTCACATTTTTCAGTTCAAATGAAAATGTCTCATCGCACCTCCTGACTCAAAGGCCCTGCAATGGGCCTAGGGCGAAATATACTCCCTAAAAAAAAAAAAAAAATAAAAAAAAAATCAAAACAATGCACAAAATAGAAAATGGAAACCATTAAAATGCAGAGGAAGGAAATATCTCTTACCTAGAACAAGAAACACTAGAAACCATCCAAAACAATGCCACAATTTATTGTTG
Organism: Pinus taeda; assembly: GCA_000404065.3. Classification (NCBI taxonomy): domain Eukaryota; kingdom Viridiplantae; phylum Streptophyta; class Pinopsida; order Pinales; family Pinaceae; genus Pinus; species Pinus taeda. The sequence goes on along the minus strand of APFE030040840.1, from coordinate 8,006 downwards.
AAGAATAAAGGTAAAAACACTCTTAGAGCTCTCAAAATGGTAAAGTGACAAATGGTAAAAATATAAAATTAGAGCAAGAATCACAGTAGAGAAGAGATTTAAAACTTGTTGTTGCAGGAGGATCGAATTTGCAGGATCATTTCTTGAGAACTATCATGATGGCATTCTATGGACTAAGGCTCAAGCATGCCATTGAGGGAAGCTCGAATTATGTTTCTTGGAAGGACCTCATGGAGGTAGTCCTGGAAGACAATGGGTTGAAATAATTAATTCATCATGATATCCAAAAATTGGCAGCAGCAAATGTCCAGGATCTAGCAGATTGGAATTAGAAGTGTGTAGACAAGGAACAAAGGATGATATTGGAGGGTGTACGATACCATATTGTCTAATCTCCACTGGAAAGAGAATCCATATGCAATGTGGCAAGCATTAAGAGATATATTCCAAAACAATAGTGACAATAGGAAGTTGGCACTCAAGGACAAGCTTCGGAATATCAAGATGCAGAAGGGCGACACAATACCACAGTGCTTGATAAAGTTCACACAATGTCATGATGAACTTGGAAGTGTTGGTATTATAGTTGTAGAAAATGATCTGGTAAGCCTAGCACTTATAGGCCTTCCCAAGAGCTAGCACAACTACCAAGTTTCCGTAAATGAGAGGGAGAAGCTACCAAATTGGGAAAAATTGTGGTCGGATTTGGTGCAAGAAGAGATAAGGCAGAGCATCAGGGATGGAACTTCATCCAACTATGATGATGAGGGTAAACGTGCCTTGTATGGAAAGGAAAATAAAGGAAAATGGAAGAAATCCCAATCCAAAGGGGATTCCAGTTAGGGCAGCGAGAAGAAAGACTTGTCAAAAATCAAGTGCTTTCACTCTCATGAGTTGGGACAATATGCCACAAAGTGTCCAAACAAGAAGGTTGGCAAGAAGGCCTCAGGCGGAGCAACATGTGAAGATTTGGCTTCCCAATTCGAGTTGGACTTCACCCTCATTGCATGCATGGAAAGCACAGTGATGGGTAGTGTGTGGTATATGGATAGTGGGGCTTAATTCCATATGACAGGCAACAAAGAATTTGTTAGTGGCTTGGAGGAGAATGATCTCTAGTTGAACGTCGATATTGGAGATGATGGAAGGTATAGTGCAACCAATATCAGTACAACTACTTTTCAAGGGAGTTTGGCTCTCCTCTTAGGCTCAAGGATGTGATGTATGTACCAGGTTTGAAGAAGAATCTAGTTTCCGTAGTGGTATTGGAAGAATGTGGCTACAATGTGATATTAAGCAAAGGTAAGGCTTTCTTTTGACACATAACCATGGTACAAGTGAAGAATACTGGGGTTCGAGCGAAGAACCTCTACAAATTATATGTAGCAGATTGTGAAACATTGAGCATAAAAGCATAGAAGGTACAGAGCTGACAAATCAATGAATTGTGGAATAGAAGATTGGGGCATTTTCACCATGGCGCTTTAAAGATCATGCAACAAATTTCTACAGGCCTTCCCAAAGGTGCACTAGAGCATAGAGATACATGCAAAGGGTGTACATTTGGGAAGTACACGAAAGCCACCTTTAATAATCAAGACAATAAGGTGCAAGCAATCCTTGAAAGGATTCGCTCAGATGTGTGTGGACCTTTCTCGACAGCCTCCATGCTAAGCACGGGTATTATGTGATATTTGTAGATGATTTCTCACAAAAGTGCTAGATTTTCTTCATGCAGAAGAAAGACCTTACGGGGAAACTTTCCAAACAATCATGTTTGTGCTATGATTTCTCGATCAATTAATTGCTTTCCGTTGATGAGTAGAGTAGATTCAAGTCTTTTGTTTTAGTAAATTACATAAGCAAATTGAATCTACAAGAAATCTATACAAAAATTATTAGTTAAAACCCTAGTTTATAACAACAACGTATAATATCTTGACCCTTTGTATTTGGGAACCTATTTGATCCTTTACTCAAATATTAAGCAAAGGTAAGGCTTTCTTGTATTTGGGAACCTATGTCATATTAAGCAAAGGTAAGGCTTTCTTGTATTTGGGAACCTATGTGATATTAAGCAAAGGTAAGGCTTTCTTGTGACATGTCACCATGGTACAAGTGAAGAATATTGGGGTTCGAGCGAAGAACCTCTACAAATTATATGTAGCAGATTGTGAAATATTGAGCATAAAAGCAAAGAAGGTGCAGAGCTGAGAAGTCAATGAATTTTGGAATAGAAGATTGGAGCATTTTCACCATGGCACTTTAAATATCATGGAACAAATTTCTACAGGCCTTCCCAAAGGTGCACTAGAGCATAGAGATACATGCAAAGGGTGTACATTTGGGAAGTACACGAAAGCCACCTTTAATAATCAAGACAATAAGGTGCAAGCAATCCTTGAAAGGATTCACTCAAATGTGTGTGGACCTTTCTCGACAGCCTCCATGCCAAGCACAGGTATTATGTGGTATTTGTAGATGATTTCTCACAGAAGTGCTAGATTTTCTTCATGCAGAAGAAAGACCTTATGTGGAAACTTTCCAAACAATCATGTTCGTGCTGTGATTTCTCGATCGATTAATTTCTTTCCGTTGATGAGTAGAGTAGATTCAAGTCTTTTGTTTTAGTAAATTACATAAGCAGATTGAATCTACAAGAAATTTATACAAAAATTATTAATTAAAACCCTAGTTTATAACAACAACGTATAATATCTTGATCCTTTGTATTTGGGAACCTATTTGATCCTTTACTCATCAAACCAAGCCTTCTAGATTGAGCCATAGGAACCCTTGAACTTTCTCTCTTGAAATTATACCATAAATTACCCAAAATCATAATCCTTGCATATTTGTCCTTGGTTGTATCTTGTAGTATAACCCTTAGGTTGCATATAACCTAAGTCTAGTTTGGTTATTTGATTTTTCATTGTTTTCATGAGTATCTCCCCATTTACAAAACACACTGCAAAAATAATATTTAAAAATATAGTTATAGCTTAGCGCGTTCAATAAACTGAACATTTCATAATAGTGCGAAAAGGCTATGCGTGTACAGTCGTGCATAAGTGTGATGCACCACGATGAAAATCTAAATTTGTGAACCAATAGTAATGTGCCGTACGTACATGCGCATTGATGCCAGTGTGGTTATGATTGACAGTGCACCAAAATTGGGGCATGAATATGTTTTGGGTGCACCGGTGATTTTTTTTTTATTGAAAGTTATGTTTCCATAGTTATAAATGCATTTTTCATTTAATAATAATATAATAATAATAATTTAATTATTAAATGATATATATATATTAAACATATTGTATTTTATGTATGATGTTGATGTATTTTATATGTCAATGATGTACCTGAGGGACCACCGGGCGGTAGGAAGCCGCCAGATTACAAGCCCCCATAAAAATCATGCTTTTGTATAGATTCCAAGATTCTATGGAAAGGACGTAGGTCCCGACATAAGGAGGGCGAGGACCTAATATTTCCATCCTTAGAGGTGACTTCGAGACGTTAGTAGAGGGAGTAGTGGCAGGAGCATAGGAAATGGCGGACCCATACAATATGGTTCGACCATGGGAGGCTAATGCCCTTACCCTATTACTACAGCAGCCCAAGAACTCTTAAGGAATGTAGGCCTCCTCGAGTACTATGAGGAGGTTACATCCCTCAAGGCACACTTTGTCTTATTGGTGCATCTGATCTGTCGATGGAGTGCCCACTAGAAGGGTTTATGTGTCGGTCCTAGGCTTTGGTATAGGCCCTCTGAGGAGGACATATACTTTATCACTAGCCTATCTAGGAGAGGGGAGGATTTTCCCAATTCCCTAATGTCACCCATGGAGTTGCAGTTGAGATTCAACTTGCCTACACTCAAAGATATGTCCGACCTCATACAGTTCATCCAGCAGATTTTCAAGTTTGTGGTGGACAACTATGTATTTATTCTTTTGTTGCATAGGAGGTTAGGTGCCTCTTGTTATTAGTCACCACCATTGCAAACTTTAGTAGTGATGGGTAGTGCATTAGTCTCCCTCTTTTGTATAATGTTGATTCTTGTAGATTTTCCTATAGATTCACAACTCATGTAATTTCCTAAAACACAACACAAGAATATACTCTACTATTTACAATGGGAGCCCATAAAGATCGATGAAAATAGTAATCGAAAAGAGGAAGATAATCAATGGCACATAACACAATATTTATCTGGGGAAAGCCACAACTCAAAGCCCCTACAATATATATTACATTAATCATAAATCCAAGACGAGAATACAATGCTTGTTCTCACGAGAACAATGCTTGCACAAGTATAATCAACTCTCCACTCACAAGCTAGCTCAAGCCAAAACCTTAGCCTATTCTGCAGCTCTCCAAGCCCTTATTTCCTTGCACCCACAAGCAAACGTTGGATGAATACAATATGCTCTGCTCAACCTTGAGCTCAACTTGCACAAGTATTTCCTATCCTTTGCCTGATGACTTCCTTTGGCCAATGCTTAGCCAAACTCCTAGCCTTCAAGCTCCTACTTTATTGTGCTCTTCTTGAGAGAATTAACCCATATTTAAAAGCAAATCCTCACTCTATAACTGCGCAATCCAAACATAGGTCCTCAAATGATTGCATGCACCATATGTACAACTCGGAAAATTATACAACCAATAGTACATTGTCCTTGCACTCTAGTCTCGACTGCATCTTCCTCTAAACTAACATGCATGAAATTATCATGAGTGAATCTTTAGTTAGCTAGAGTGGCACCCGAGGATGCAATAGTGCACCAACTCACTACCAAACCTCTACTAGTTCTACAAACAGTTAGAACTAGTTTAATTGTCTATAACTCAGTCAAACTTAGTTATCTAATTAAAACTCAAATAAACTCAATCTGGACCCCTAAAATTTAGAGAGAACACTTACACAACTTCCAAAAGACTTCTAACTCGAAATTCCTATGATAACTAAGTCAACTTAACTAATTAACTATTACAAGATGCTATGAGAAAATAAATACAATTTTAATTCACAATTTAATTCAAGGACAAATTAAATTGGAATTTATGGATGTCATTTTTAACATTTCTTGTTGCTATTTTCAACAGTCCCTCTCAACAAGAAAGGAATTCAAATCGATCATGATCCTGAACCTTTAGAATGTTCTGCATGCAACACTTCTCTCTAGTGTTGTTGCTACAACTAATGTTGAAACTGGTAAAAAATAAATAAAAAATCCAATTTGAATCAGTATGATGCATTTGTCATCAAAGTCTCTAACTGCTACTGCCTCTATCGAATGAAATCTCTGCACTTGTATTGACTTTGCCTTTTTGCACTGTTGTCAACTCTTCTCTGCACTCTTCAATATCTGACTGCTCTAGCCTCTGTCACTCTGATCTCTGACTCCATCAATCACCACGGATTCCTCTCGCTACTATGTATTTTGGGCTCCCGTAGCAAGGTACGATCCATGAGATAAAACCTCTCAATGGACCCTGCCCAATTTCAGCTCTCTTGGGACTATCATTTCACATCGTCCCACCTAGCAGCTGGAGGTATGGATGCATGTGCTCCCTCTACCCACCTGGCTTGAAATTCCCCTCTACTAGAGGTTTTTGAATTAGTGGATGCCTCCACTCGGTCTCCTGTCTGCTTCTCTAATTATGGTTGCTCCACAATTGTCTGAGATTGCTTCTTCTCTACTTTAGTGGATCTCCCCACTCGGTCTCCTCTCATCTTCTCCAATTATGGCTGCTCCACAATTTCTTGAAGTTGCTTCTGAGGATTTTTTTTGGGTTGCATGTTGAGAGGTAATTTACTCTCCCTCTCAACCACCAAGTCTCTAACCTTTTCCTTGCTCCTCAAAATTTTGCATGCATCTTGTACCTCAAGAGCATATAGGTTCTTAACCCACACACCAATCGGTTTCATCTGTCCTGCTGTCATGGAACTTTCTGAAAAAAAAAAAAAAAAAAAAAAAAAAAAAAAAAAAAAAAAAAAAAAAAAAAAAAAAAAAAATAAATAAAAAAATTAAATAAAATAAATAAATAAATAATAAATAAAAAATAATATATATATAAATAATAAAATAATAAATAATAAAAACAAAAAAATAAAATAATTAAATAAAAAATAAATAAATAAATAAAATAAAAATAAAATAAATAATAATCAAAATAATAATAATAATAATCAAAATAAATCAAGAATAAATAATGTTTTTTTAGGTCGATAACAATGTTTGGTCTTAGTGGACGTTAACCATTCATCATCATCATCATCATAATAATAATATAATAATAATTAATAATCAAAAAAAAAACCAGATTTTAAATAGATCTCCCTCATCCAAACTCCGATTCAAATATAATTTTTTAAATTTGGGTATTTTGTCGCAAGGAATCCAGGTATGTTATTTGTTTTTGAAAATTTTCAACAAAATTTTTCATATCTTCTTTGCAAACTCGTCGCCCCAAAAAAGTAAAAATAAAAAATCCAACCTGAATCAGTATGATGCATCTGTCATCAAAGTCTCTGACTACTACTGCCTCCGTCGACTGAAAACTTTGCACTTCTACTGACTCTGCCTTTCTGCACTATTGTCAACTCTTCTCTTCACTCTTCAGTATTTGACTGCTCTAGCCTCTGTCACTCTGATCTTTGACTGCATCAATCACCATTGATTCCTCCCGCTACTATGTATTTTGGGCTCTCGTGGCAAGGTATGATCCATGAGATAAAACCTCTCAATGGATCCTACCCAATTTCAGCCCTCTTGGGAAACTATCATTTCACATCATCCCACCTTGCACCTGGAGGTATGGATGCATGTGCTCCCTCTAACCACCTGGCTCAAAATTTCCCCCTACTGGAGGTTTCTGCATGAGTGAATGCCTCCACTCGGTCTTCTTTCTGCTTCTCTAATTGTGGTTGCTCCACAATTGTTTGAGACTACTTTCTCTTCTTGAGTAGATCTCTCCACTTGGTCTCCTCTCATCTTCTCCAATTATGGCTGCTCCACAATTTCTTGAAGTTGCTTCTGAGGATTCTTTTGGGGCTGCATGTTGAGAGGTAATTTACTCTCCCTCTCAACCACCAAGTCTCTAACCTTTTCCTTGCTCCTCAAGAATTTTCATGCATCTTGTACCTCAATAGCATACAGGTTCTTGACCCGCACACCAATTTGCTTCATCTGTCTCAATGTCACGAAATTTTATAGAAAAAAGAGAGAGAGCTGATTTTAAATATATCTCCCTCATCTGAACTTCGATTCAGATGATTTTTTTTTTTTTTTAATTTGGGTATTTGGTCGCAAGGAATCCATATCTATTATTTGTTTTTGAAAATTTTCAACAAAATTTTTCAAATCTTCTCTGCAAACTCGCTGCCAAAAAAAAAAAAATCCAACCTAAATCAATATGATGCATCTGCCATCAAAGTCACTAATTACTACTGCCTCTGTCGACTAAAAACTTTGTGCTTCTCCTGACTCTGCCTTTATGCACTGTTGTTTACTGTTCTCTACACTCTTCATTATCTGACAGCTCTAGCCTCTGTCACTCTGATCTCTGACTGCATCAGTCACCATTGATTCCTCTGCTACTATGTATTTTGGGCTCCCGTAGCAAGGAACGATCCATGAGATAAAACCTCTCAATGGACCCTACCTAATTTAAGCCCTCTTGGGACTATCACTTTACATTGTCCCACCTCACAACTAAAGGTATGGATGCATGTGCTCCCTTTGCCCACCTGGCTCGAAATTCCCCCTACTAGACGTCTCTGCATGAGTGGATGCCTCCACTTGGTCTTGTCTCTGTTTCTCCAATTATGGGTGCTCCACAATTGTCTGAACCTACTTCTTCTCTCCTTGAGTGGATCTCTCCACTCGGTCTCCTCTCAGATTCTCCATTTATGGTTGCTCCACAATTTCTTGAATCTGCTTCTAAGGCTTCTTCTGAGGTTGCATGATGAGAGGTAATTTACTCTCCTT
>APFE030040833.1:0-13504 GCA_000404065.3 Pinus taeda | reverse complement strand
TGCAAAGAAGTGATTTGGTTGAAAGGTTTGTTTGGTGAATTTGGTAGGTTGCAGGACACCATCAAGTTATTTTGTGACAGTCAAAGTGCAATACATTTGGCTAAGAATCCGGCCTATCATAGTAAATCAAAGCATATACCGATCAAGTACCATTTTGTAAGACAGGTTATCACTGAAAGGGGCGTCTCTCTTGAAAAGGTGCATACAAAGGAGAATTGTGCAGACATGTTCACGAAACTTTTGTTAGAGAAGCTACGATGGTGTCTGGTTTCTCTTGGCTTGCAAAAAGATAAAAAAATAATATTGGAACAGGGTATCAGGCTAATTGTTGTCAAGGTGGAGATTGTTGAGATTTTCTGTTAATTAAATTTGGAGAAAATCTCATGAATGTGACAACAATAGGATTTGTTGCTAAATTAACTCCATTTATTCCTGATGAGGAGTTATTGCATCCTATATTTGTTGTGAGTGAATTTATGATTCAGTTTTCTACTCCCAGCTATAAAAATGTAAGCCCGTAGAGGATATGTGTGATGAGAAGGTGTGAGAAAAGGAATTCTAGATGTGCAAATCTATTGTTGTAATCTCCTGTTGAGTAATAAGATTGTCGATGCTTGTGTTTGGTGGACATAACCCAGATTGGTTGGGTGAACCACATTAAAATCTCTATTTTTCATGGTTGAATGTTGTGCGTGTCTTATTTGTTTTAAATTTTCCGCTGTGTTAACTCTAACAAATCTTTGGCATCCAAAAAGGCACACCACACTCTCATACAAACACCAGAGGTTGGAATCCTTCATATTGATCACCCTGCCTTTCTCCATGGGTGTAATCTCAAGGCCTGAAAATTCACACTCACAGAAATCATATCAACCTTGAATACAATGAACTTGCATCCCCTAGAGCTTTCATACATCCTCATACGATGGACGAAAAATAAATGAGTTGTCATCTTGCAGTTGAGATTGCTACATGCAAGGATTAAAGGGATGTGTGGTCTGCATGCCTACCACCATCCAACTCATCCACAACAATAGACCAACACCAAATAACCACTGATTTATAATTCACAATGTTGAGGGAAGGGAAGGACTTATAAAAGAAATTCATAAAGTCCACCAAAAAATGGATTTCTCAGTGACATACCCATGTACTCTTTTGTTGAAGAAAAGGAAAGAGATCTGGATAGGGCTCTTCATGGAATAGTTTTCCATCAAGACTTATTGTTGATGACTATATTTTTAGCTTCTAAGAGACAAGGCTTATTTGCCAGCTAATCAGATTCCTTGTTTTGAGTTCCTAAAATGTGATAGAAGGCCTTGTTAGGGAAGGAATCCAATATACAGAGAATTATGTGCAATAGAAGACTTAGATGGTTGTTCTTAGGGAGAGATCCATTTTGTAAATATTGAATGGTAATAAGAGAATCTACTAGGATTGGTATGCTGAAAAATTCCACATCCTTGGGCAATTGAAGACCAAGAAAGAAATCGTACATTTTAGCCAAATTATTCATCTTTTTTCCAAGCCCTGAGGAATATAATAGAATTATTTCTCCTCCTACCACCCCATAAATATATTATATTTTTTATATTTCTAGGTTACATGTATGGGAAAATCTTGAGAATTTTCCTCTATTTCAAGGATTGTTTTAAAATGTGAACCTTCTTTACAGTACAAGGTCATCTAACAATAAGACTCAAAGTCATTATGATAATATAATCATTATGAGCTCAACATGTCAATTGTGGGAATTGAACTTGAGTGGGGAGGATAACAGTTAGTCCTTCCAAACCCCAAACTAAACCAAATTGACATTTCTTACTTTACATACATATATATTTATTTAATTTTAGCTTAAAAAATCTCAAAAAGCTGTTTTTATTCATTAATGTGAAAACAAAATAAATTTTTTTAATCTATTGATACCATTGACCAAAAGAGAATGAAAATAAGGAAAAGGAGAAATCATTTGTATGTGGACTTATTTTCCAAAATGAAGACCATACCAAGACAAATTAAATAAAAAAACATTGGTTTTCCCATTGAACTCCAAATAAATGAGTGTGCCTTCAAATAGTTATGGAATATGTGTGTGTGTGTGAATTTTAATTATAATTAGTAGATAAAATGATTGTACGAAAAGGTATAAGCATGCTTTGTTTGTCTGTTTTTTTGTTTTAAACTAGATAAATGATATGGATGACAAGATACTCTTCAAAATTGTTTCCAACTCCAACCATAACCATTAGTGTTTCAAGTAAGGATGATATCAAAATGTCAAATGTTGTATAAATAATTGAGAAATATAGAGATATGTCATCTTATAAAATATTGAAAATTGGGCATAGAATAGGAAGTGACTGGATGCTCTATTAAGATGCTTTGTTGTAAAAAGGCCACTCTTTCTAAACCTGTGGGCAAAAGTCTAGCCATGTTGGCCACACTAAGTTTTGGTGTGGCCTAGGATGAGTGTGATCCCTAAGTGATTTTAACTGGCATTGGCTTAAACGCTCCTGGATAGATGTTACTCAACCGACACAATATCCAAAATTTTCCTAACAATCACTGATCTATATTCTTTTTCTATCCACGAAAATTTTTCTTTTCTTCAAATCGTTTGTTCACATAATGCTGTAAGTTGGAAAAAGAGAATTGATTCCTGATGATGTACTTGGTGAAAATGTGTGTGTGTGTGTGTGTGAGAGAGAGAGAGAGAGAGAGAGAGAGAGAGATTAAATTGGTAAACAAAGACTTTGAGAGTTGAGGGGTGCACTATGTATTTTTTTGATTGTTCCCTATGTTGGGATTACTTTTTTGTCTAGTCCTATGTTTTATTTGGACCATATTTGTTTTTTTACGGGCCATTTTTGCTAAACTACACAGGACATTATGTTTTTCCTATGAGTGTTGAAGTGAGGCTGAGGTGCATTTTCTATTATATTGATTCTTATCAGGTTTTTCCTACTAGTATTTTTTATAGAATCCATTCTACTATGTACTAAGTATCAAGTATATGATGATTAAGAATCATTTCTATGTAAAAATTTCTCATTAATAAATAGCCTATTTCCACTAGATAACTATGTATAAACAATCTCATAAATGAATGACAGTTTTGTTTTTTTCTTTTGAAAAAAAAATATATTGATAACCTATTTCCACTGGATAACTATGTACGAGAAAATTGATACTTAGGTTTTTAGTTTCAATAAAATTATTTAAAAATTTGAATAAAATAAGAATTTAAACAATGATGTGATTAAAGTTTCATTAAAATTATTTAACAATAACCCATTGCCTTCTTGTCATCTTCGTGTCCCCACCCACTCAAAATTCCAATTCTACAGACGCATTCTACTTTATACATGATTGAACACCACCCATAAAGATTCTTCCAATGTTATTCCATCTCATGAAAGACCACCACGCACCCTATTCTTGTAATACAAACCACAAAACAAAAAAACTGAATCTCTTTAGGTGATACAAGATAGAGTGTTGAACTAGGACAATGTATCAAAGCGAGGGGTTGTTGGTCCAAATAAATGTGTTCTATGTGGAGTTGAGGAAGAAAATATTAACAATTTAATGGTTGATTGTCCCTATTAGGGTTGTATAATTATAGGAAATCTGATGATTTAGATATTATTTGTGGCTTTCATGATGAAGCTTTTGGCTTGCTGACTTGCCCCGCTTCCTCTCCATTTTTCATCATCCTTTACTCAGCTTCCTTCTTTATCACCCACTTTCCTTGTTAATTCATTTGAATATTACCCCAGCATAAGCTGAATACCTGCTTCAAATCATTAATAATAAGTTTTTGTGACAAAAAGGTTATATATTGCAAAGCTTCTGGTTTTGGATTTTATTGAAATTCGCATAAAAACTAAGCTCGAAAGCTTAGCTCCCGCTCCATCTCCATGCAACCTACATTCACAATACCTAAGCCTAACACACCTAACACCAAGCACAAGTGGGTAGCCTTGGGCTTATTTTGCCGAAACACAATGTAACTATGGGCTTATATAAACCATCATGAAGAACGTTCCCTTGTGAATGTAGGATAAATCGCCACAAAATAATATATCTAACTCAGTTATAGTAATATATATATATAACTAATATATAAGTATATATTACAATAGTAATATGATAGATATAGATAATCCCTCCTTTTACCCCTTACTTCACAAAACTCTATTAATATAAAGTTTTGGACTTTATATTAATTTCTCTGCGCAAGCCTATACTACCTCTCCTCCCTGCAAAGTCAACCGGTGGCCCACCCCGCACTAAGAATTAAACCCCTTTCATTTTTATTTGCCTCGAGATTTGTAAAAATAAATGAATGGTTAAAATTCCATATCGCGCGCTCAGCTCATCCAACACTTAACACTCAAAAAGCAGGCGAGATTAGTGGTTTTCCCAGCACACATTTTTGCTACGTGGTAGCCCCACGTTATATTGCGTCCTCTAAAAAAATACCACATACCACTTCAAAGTGGTGCGATAAACCATTAATTGTTTTGGTTTTGAATCTTATAAATGTTACGGGAATATAGGGTGGATTAAGTTTAAGTGAAATACAGAGATATGAGAATGCGGTAATATTTCAGAGCTACGGGTGAAACCATACTTGAGGTAAAATTATATAGCTACAGGCAATATGAGGCTAAGGTTGTGGAATGAGATTCAAAGGTAAAATGGTTTTACAGTGACACATGAAGTAAATTCAAGGATGCCACGAATTTATCAGAGAAAATAAAAGAGAAAATTTCACATGAAATTAATGTATAGGGGAAGCAAAGATAACATTCATGTAAATGCATTTCAAGATAGAAGATTAAGGTGAAACCAATTTACAGGCATGGTGAAATCAATTTACAGGTGTAAAATCATGTTGCAAGTGAAATTAAAAGAGTAAAGTGAGAATACTCTTCCAATCATGTTGGGTAGCAGAGGCCCTGCATAATGGTTTTGGGGCTCAAAGCCTGAAATTTTGGGTAAAAGTATCGTAAAGACTCCGCGAGATGCACAGAGCGCGAATTGTAATGAGTCAAGTCAAAGGGTTTTCCACCCAAAAATAATGTAAGATGAGTTAGCCTGGCCATGGTCCATGAACCATTGAAATGTATAAATAGAGCAAGGCTCTATGGGTAGAAGTCAGTTCTGGAATATGTACTTTTGATCTGGAATGTAATGGGTTTATGAAAAAAGAAGTCTTTGAGAGTCTGTAAGTCCGAGTCAAGGGTGTTGGTAGAGAGATAGAGGCTCTGCAATTGTGTGTGCAGAGGCTTGGTAGAGTCCGCAGCTGTGTGCGTGGACCCTTGCAGCTGAGTGCGCAGGGCGGATGTGGTTGTACTGAAGAGAAGGTCAATAAAGATAAGAATTGCTAAACCATTCTGTGTTTTCTTGCGGATATATCTATTGTTTATGTTCTGGATGTATGCATTATCTGGTATAATTGCATGCACGGGGTTTTAAAGTTAAATGTTTGCTTAAAGACTGTAATAAAAAGATTAGATCTGTAATAAATTTTAAGAAAGTGCGTCTGCGCGGATCTACGTGGAAGCCTGATAGCAGTACAACGTGGTGCGAGGCTGCCTACGGTTCGCGACCCCTCCAAACCACATCTAGACATCCCAAGTGTGCGTAAACCTGGTTCCAACACCCTCCCATACTACCTTGGGTGAGACTTCAGTCCGCGCTCCACGGACTGTTGCCGAAAGGGCCGGTAGTGCGGGATTTATTTGGCTAATACACTTCTAAAACCTGGGTTAGGCCCCAACAAGCGAACAAATGGTTCCATTGCTGGGATTGGGATCTACCTAAGGGATATCTAATGTCAGGATGCTGGAACCCTATGAAGAAGGAACTTGAGGATTGGTTGGATTAGAAGCTTCACGAGTTCGTGGTTCAAGAAAATAGAAATCCGCGGATATCAGAGGAAATATGGCAGGATCTGTTAGAAAATTATATATTACAGAGCAATGGAACACATAAAATATTGTAGACATATAAATATAGAAAATGTATAAAACAAGAGAGACACAGATATACGTGGTTGACCTAGTTTGGGCTACTTCCAGAGAGAAACAGCCAATCCTTCTTTTATTATATTATCCAGCAAACTGAAGAGATACAACCTACAACAGATCCTCTGTAACTCCCTCTTCGCTCTTAATCTCCTCTCTCTTCTTCACTTAGAATACAGATATGATAGATGCAATATAATTCCCTCATATATAGTGAAGGGTTGCCTTCTAGGGCAACAAACCCTAAATTAAATATAACTTCTACCGTCAGATCATTCGCCTAATGAACGTCCCAGATTGACTAGAAATTACTAGGCTTTTACAAGGCAATTTTACATCTGTTTTTAGCTTCGAGGGTGCTGCCCCTGAGCCCCCGCCGGGGAAAAGCTGGCCCCCAGACCTCGTAGCCGGGGGGGATTGGCCCCCCCAAACCCCCATAGGGGGGACAAGTCTCCCCCACACTCCCCCGCATGGAGGGGTGTACAATCTTCCTGGGGTATACATCTGCCTGAGACCTTTGAATACAGAAGATAATCAGGCTCCACACCCAACATGATCGTTACATATACATAGAGATCCACGATATCTTCTTCACGTCATTCTCGAAAGAGTTCTATGAGTGTATTGCGTGACTAGCTGACAACGTGGGAAGGTGCAGACTAGATCAACCCATTGTGTGGACTCTAGAATTGGTGTGCAGGCTATAAGCATCTGAAGACAAAATCACACGCGTAGTAGATCATTGGTTGGATCGAATAATAAGAGGGTTTATCACTGAGTTCGTGATAGACATAACTGTGAGTTATAGTGAAGTAGAAAGGCGCTTTCTCTAAGGACCATGGGGTAAGTACATCAAGTCGTTGAATACTTGGATTAAAATGTTGTTATGTGAAAAACGATTATGCACATGATCCGAATCAGATCCATGAACGATTGTCGAAGAACCTTGACTGTATCGAGATGAAACAAATCTTTAAAGAATCCAAAATAGCATCAAAAACACCTTGAACTAGTGGCAATGGCGGCCTACATGGAATGATGAGGACCTCGGTCAAAGCGTGCTGACCGAGGCCCATGGAGACTGCGCGGGAGGTCAAAGTAGCCCCTGGGAGCCCCGGATCAGGAAAAGGAGGTGATTTTCGATGCGCGATCACGCTAACGCTGGGCGAACAGGGCCAAAGTGGGGAAGCCCAAGCACTCGGTCACGTGGGGGGAACCAGAGGACTGCTAGCGGAAAAGGTAAAAGTGCTAAAGTACAAAGGCGGGACCTACGCTCTGGAATTCGGCGGTTTTATTGGGACGCCCTTGAATGGTAAGAGGTTTTGGATAGGAGCGGAGTGATTCCATACACCGATCGATGCGTGGCGGCAGAGGTGAGAGAAAACTGCCGTTGATCGCGCGCTATCGGTCGAGCAAGTCAACCGCGCTCGACGTGCGTATGATGTGGGATATTGATGAGCCTAGATCAGATGGCTGAGATTGCGCCCGATGGAAAGAAGCGGAATCAACAGGGAATTAAGCCGCGTCCTAAAGGTATTTGGAGTCCGTTTGACTGCCACGGTGGAGGAAGAATGCATCCACAATGTAACTGAAGAAATGAACTGACGAGCATGCTGGCACCAATTAAATGGGGACACATGGCCACTCCCTAGGCGTTCATGCTGACGCCGAACAAGGAACTCCAAGTGCAGCTGCAAGAGGAGAATTGACGTAGGCGGGAGAGGAACTGAATAGGCATAGGGATCGAATGGCTAAAGCCATGAACAGAGACAGTCGAACGAAAATGGGAGAGAGTTGATTGGGAACCCGCATTGAGAGGGGTCCAAGTGACAAAAAAGAGATAGGGAACAGTGAACCCGGAGAGGAGGACTAAATACAAATAATAGTAAAGCCAAGCAGAGGAGACAGAGGGCCGAGCTAACCACAGGAAGCATCGAGCACCAGAGAGCTTGAAGATTCAATCCTTGCCATAGAGGAATCTATCTGAATTGAGCATCGCTTTTGGCTCTTTCCATTGTAGACCAAGGGTCATAGAGCTGGTAGGAAGAAAAAGATTCTGTGAACTCCGAGTGGCTTGGGTGGTCTAAGAACCACCCTGCCAAGCAAAATCTGCTTCAGGAGAACTCATATTGAGTCCCTGTATTGTAATTTCTCTGCTGAAAGACACAATAAAACAAGGCCACCACTGAAGCTGGATCAGAGACGTAACCCTGGAGAATAGGGTGAACTCCTTATTAAAAATTGTTTGTGTCTTTACGTTGCTTACTATATTTCTCTGTTATCTCTCCACTTATTTTCTGTGTATTGGCAATCTGATCGATCCGTTGTTTCAATAACACATAACACACACACACACACACATCGGCACATGAGTCTGTAATACCTTTTGTTTAATAATCTTCAATTTATGTCACTCATAGGGTGATTATCTGATCAAGTGGTATCAGAGCTCTAGGCTGTAGGGTTAGACAAGCTTGTGTTGGTTTAGCTGTCAATGCTCACTAGATCAAAGCTCAAATTAGGAGGAGAGTTGGCCGAAACTAATCCTGAAATTGGGAGAGTCTATCCTCGGAAGACAATGTTAGAGGAAGGTTCTATGGGGCCAGACCCTCAATTCATAGAAAGTTTCCTAGCTATAAAGTCTATGGTAGAAGAAATGTATAGAGACTTCATGAAGCATAAGATGAAGATTCATCAGGTTCTAAACAAGACAAAGGAGAGGATGAGTCTCATTCCCATGACCATTCAAAACAAAGGGGAAAGAGGAAAGCTTTCTCACACCTCCTAATAGCCCTGTGCATAATAAGAAAGCGTCTTTTATTAAGTTAGATGTTAGATTTGATCTTCCCATATATCATGGAGAGCTAAATGCTGAAAAGTTTGACAACTGGATTAGACAAATTGATGTGTATTTCAGGGTACAGAACATAGACTCAGATAAGAATAAGATTCAGTTGGCAAGCCTATGCCTAGGAGGCACTGCCTTGGTTTGGTGGGAAGGCAGAACCCAAGCTGATATGAAAAGACATGGTAAGACCATCTCTGTCTGGAGTGAATTTGTTGCTGCAGTCGAAAAGCAGTGCTATCCATTGGCCTACATGCAACATACCTTGATGAGTTGGAAAACTCTTCGACAATTGAAAGGGCAAAGTGTGCAAGGGTATACTCAAGAGTTCAGAAAGAGAGCATTGATGTTGGGTATTTCATTAGACTCACCAGAGACTCTTTTGAAGTACATTGTTGGTCTACACAGCTACATGAGGCATACCATCCTCATGTTTAATCCCACTAGTATAGATGAGGTATCTATACAAGCTACTCATCTAGAAGCCAGAGGAAAGAATGGAAATCTAGAAGTTAGGGGACCATCCCAACCCACTGTAAGCAAGAGCAAGGAGAAAAGAAAGCAGAAGTGGAAAGCAAGGAAGGCTAACACTACATAGAAAGGCAAAGCTTCATGCACTCACTGTAAAAAGGAGGGGCGTGATGATGTGCACTGTTGGATTCTGCATCCAGAGCTGAGATCTAAGAAGTTCGAGGGCAAGAAGAAGAAGACTGCTGCAGCTATTCAGAAATATTTGGGGTCAGACTTGGGGGATGAAACAATCATTGCAGCCATAGGTATAAAAGGTAAGAATTCTAAAGCATCTACTAGTAATTTTGCTCAATTTGTTATTGATGAAGAACATGAGAGAAAAAGGCATGAGCTTTTCCATATTCGAGTTGTTTCCAAATATTAAAAGATTGATACTCTGTTTGATAGTGGCTCACAAGTAAATTTGATTTCCGAAGCAATTGTAGAGAAATTGGGATTAGCAACTACACCTCATAAGAAACCATACCCATTAGGATGGTTGAATGATAAAGCACAACTACAAGTGACTAGACAGTCAAACTCAAATTCTCTTTTGGGTCAACATTTGTAGATGAGGTTTAGTTAGATATAATTCCTTTGGATATATGTGGAATTTTTTTAGGAAGTCCTTACTTCTATGATAGAAAGGCCATTTTCTATAGAGCTGGGAACAAGTATCTACTTGTTAAAGATGGAATCGAATACTTTGTAAGAGCTCATAAGCTGAAAAATAATTATACTCTCATAAACTCAGGGAAGATAGAAAGAATGATAAATTGATGCAAACAATTCTTACTAATGGTTGTAAAGGAAAAGGAACCTGATAAAACCAATGTATTTGAGGGCTGTAATGCTGATCAGCAAGCTGATATAGAAAAGATTGTTTTAGAGTATGATGTTCTGTTTCGGTAACCTAAAGGTCTGCCACCCAAAAAGGAAATAGTACATGATATTATTTTACAGCAAGATGTTCCATTTCCTGACATTGGAATGTACAGGTTGTTTTCTTTAGAGAATGTTGAAATCAAGAGGTAGGTGTAGGAGTTGCTTGAGAAAGGGTTCATCGGGCCTAGCACATTACCATGTGGGTCACCGATCGTTTTGGTGAGAGAGAAAGATGGCTCATGGAGAATGTGCATTGACTACCAAGCACTGAATAAGATAACAATAAAAAATGGTTATCCCCTTCCTCGCATAGATGACCTTCTAGATCAATTGAAGGAAGTTGTTTATTTCACCAAGCTGGATTTGCATAGTGGATACCATTAGGTCAGATTTGTAGAGCAAGATGCATGGAAGACTACTTTCAAAACAAAACAGGGATTGTATGAATGGATGGTCATGCCTTTTGGCTTGATCAATGCCCCTGCTATTTTCATGAGATTAATGAATGATGTACTCAGGCCTTTTCTTGATGATTTTGTTATTGTGTATTTGGATGACATTCTGATTTTTAGTAGAACGTGGGAGGAACACTTAAAGCATGTTAAGTATACATTAGATGTTTTGAAAAGAGAAAAAATTTATGTTAAACTCTCAAAATGTGAATTTGGCAAAACTTCTCTAAATTATTTGGGTCATACAGTAGGGGGAGGTGAATTGAAAATAGATCCCTCTAAAGTGGCAGTCATTGTAAACTAGCCTAAACCCAAGTCTGCTACAGAAGTGAGAAGCTTCTTTGGAGTAGCACAGTATTGGAGGAAGTTCGTTTCAATTTTTCCTCAATTGCAGCTCCATTACATGCTTTGACAGGATTGAACAAGGTGTTTCAGTGGGGAGGCAAATAGCAGAAAGCCTTCGACACCTTGAAAGAAAAGATTAGTACAGCACCTATACTAGCACTGCCATATCTACAAAGACCATTTGAGATCCAAACTGATGCCAGTGACTATGCCATGGGAGCAGTGTTAGCAAAGCATGGTAAACCCATATGTTATCATTCTGAGACTTTTAATCCTACAGTAGTTAACTATCCTACATATGATAAAGAATTGTATGCATTAGTTCAGAGTGTGAAAAGTGGAAACATTACTTAATGGGCAAAGAAACAATAATACATACTGATCATCAGCCACTTCAATACCTACACTCCCAAACTAAGTTGTAGCAATCAATACATTACAGATGGATGGGTTTTCTACAACAATTTCATTTAGTCATCCGATATAAAAAGGGCATACATAACAAGGTTGCAGACATGTTATCTAGACCCATTATAAATGCATCTACTATACTTAAGCATAATTCTATGCTGCATGAAGGTTACATAGAACAATATGCTCAGGATATGGATTTTAAAGATGTATATGAAACTTTGAGTCAAGGCAAAAGAGTAGAAGAATTAGACTATCATGTGAAGGACCGACTCTTATATCATTGTGGGAAACTTTGCATTCCACAAACTGAGAGAGCAAAGATAATTAGGGAAGCACACACTTCTCTGATATCAGGTCACTTTGGGGTAAGTAAAACAGTTGCACAACTGCAAAGGTTCTGCTATTGGCTAAAAATGAGTGAGACAGTTTCTAGATATGTGAAGGGGTGTGCTATGTGTGCCAAAAGCAAGCCCAACAATAGAAAACTAGGCTTGTACACTCCATTGCCAGTTCCTTCTCACCCTTGGGAAAGCATTTCCATGGATTTGTTTGGAGGACTGCCTAAATCTAGGAAAGGTCATGATTATCTACATGTTGTTGTGGATAGGTTCAGCAAAATGTGTCTTTTGATACCCTATAGTAAACAGATTACATCTGAACAAACTGCAAAATTATTCTTGGAACATGTATGGGTTCATTTTGGATTACCCACTTCTATTGTATCTGATCGAGACACCCGATTTGTGGGGAAGTTTTGGTCAAGTCTGTGGGAACTAATGGACACCAAATTAAAGAAAAGCACAGTTTTTTATCCATAAACAGATGGCTAGACAGAAGTAGTCAACAAGACAGTGATCTAGTTGCTCAGAGGATATTGCAGCAAACATCCTAAACTTTGGAATGAACACTTGTGTTATGTACAACATGCTTACAACAGAGAAAAACACTCTTATACACAGAGATCTCCTTTTGAAACCTATTTTGGTTTCACACCAAGATCTCCTTTGGATTTTGTCTTTGGTAAAGATACCATGGTTGATGGACACAGTGATGTGGACAAGGCAACTAGGTTCATTGAACAGATCCAGGAGATCCACCAGGTAGTACAAGAATAGCTAGAAAGGAGCCATGCCAAATACAAGGCTAGGCATGACAAGCATCGGATGGAGCATAGTTTTCAAGTTGGAGACCAGGTCTGGCTGTATATCAGCAAGGACAGGATGCAAGATGAAGGTAAAAAGCTAAAACCTATCAGGTATGGACCTTTTAGGATCCTTGAGAAGATTGGTGAAAATGCTTTTCACCTCGATCTACCAGCTTACATGCACATCTACTAAGTTGTAAATGCAGATTGCTTGAGATTATTTGAACCTTCAATGATTGAGGACCTTGAAGAGTAGAGTCAATTACCTTCTGTTGACGACCTGCTAGCTGAATATCTAAATGCATTATAGGAAGACACAGTGCTGGATGGGAAGGTAAGCACGATGTGCAGTGGACAAGTGGAATACCTCAGGATTGGGCTTAAAGGTTCGAAGCTGAGCAATGCGAAATGGATTGAGATTGGACAAGTGAGACAACAGTTTCCTCACTTAGTTGATGCTTGAAGAAAACCAACTTTTGGTGGTCCTGTTAGCTCCCTATACCAATAGGTTTCATTTTTCATGATTCACTGGGGAAGTGCCAAATATGTTCATCCTTTTCATACTGCAAGGGTTCCATATGTTGATCAATTTTCACACTACATAGATGGTTAACTTGTGCCACAATTGATTATTAACCAGGCAGCTTAATCCTGGCTAGATCATGTTTGAATTTCACTTGTCTAAGAATAGAGAATGGAGGTGTAGAGCCTCTATTCTACACCTACTTATCTACCATTTTCCTCAATCTTTCCTTATCTTTCCTTATCTTTTGCCTCATTTTCACCATAAAACCACCCAGATCATTACATTAGGTGTTATTAAGCATGATTAAGTAAGTTTTGCTAATGGGTGACTATTTGTTTAGATTTT
>APFE030040828.1:0-20868 GCA_000404065.3 Pinus taeda | reverse complement strand
ATTTCAGCCATCTCCTCATCATCTTCATCATGAGACAAACAATTTTTAACATTCACTGTTTTCTCTATGCTTCCATCCCAAGCTTCCTCCTCAATGAACTGAACATCTCTGCTTACAAAAAATTTCTTCGTAGATGGGATATACAACCTGTATGCTTTGGATTCCTCACTGTATCCAATGAAAATACATGTCTCCCCTTTGATGTCCAACTTCCTCTTTAGCTGGTCTGGAATGTGTGCATAACCCACACATCCAAAAACTCTCATGTGAGTGACTCCTTGCTTTCTCCCACTCCATGCTTCTTCCGGCACTCTATTCATCACTGCTTTTGTAGGACACCTATTCAAAATATATGCTGCACAATTTACAGCTTCATCCCAATAATCATTTGGCAAATGCTTTGCCTTCAACATGCTCATCGCCATATCCATAATGGTCATGTTCTTCCTTTCAGCAACTCCATTTTGTTGTGGGGTGTACCTAGCTGTGAATTGCTTATGAATTTCATTTTCTCTACAAAACTGTAGGAATTCCTTGGAGATATACTCACCTCCTCTGTCAGTGCTTAGAACTTTTATATGCAGCCCGCTTTGATTTTCCACAAGTGCTTTGAAATTTCGGAATTTTTCAAACACTTCACTTTTGTTTTTAAGGAAATATACCCAAGTTTTTCTAGTAAAATCATCAATGAAAGTTAGAAAATATTGGCTTCCTGCTAAAGATAGAGTTTGCATCGGTCCACATACATCTGAGTGGACAATCTCTAAGGGTGTCTTTGCCCTTATGCTTTTCCCTGATGGAAAACTTTCTCTATGTTGTTTCCCCAAGATGCAACCTTCACAAAGGTTGTACGGTTTCTCTATCAATGGTAATCCTCTTACCATTCCTTTTCTGCTCAACAAGTTAAGATCTCCAAAGTTGAGATGTCCAAATATCAAGTGCCACAACCAATTTTCATCCTTTGGCACACTTTGGAAAGCCTCTTGGGTAACTGCTGCAATTACTTCTTTGTTTTTCAAATCTGCCCTTATTCTAAGAGGGAACATCCTGTTCCTTGTCATTTTCACTTCAGCAATACATCGTTTGCTGAATGCTATATCCATGATGGTGCATACATCATTCTTAAAGAAAACATTGTACCCCTTATGGACAAGTTGTCCAATACTCAAGAGGTTACATCTCATTCCAGGAACATAGTAGACATCTGCTATGGTTTTCTTTTCACCCTTCTTTGTAAATATTTTGACTTCTCCTTTTCCCACAACAGAGATTTTGTTATCAGTCCCAAGTGTGACTTCTGATTTCACGTAAAAATAGGGCTATGTTTCCTGTCATATGGTTGTTGTAACCTGAGTCTAAAAACCATAAGTCTTCACTAGTTGCTTCAGCCATGTTACAAGCTAACAACACATTATTTTGACTGATGTTTTCTCTAGTGACATTGGCATTTGGTCTATTACTCATATCATGCTGCTTCTTCCTACATTCATTGGCATAATGCCCATATTTTTTACAATAATAACATTGGACATTGGATTTTTCATACCTTTGTCCTTGAGCATGATGATGTCCACTTTGTTGGCTGCTGCCTTGACCTTGGTTCTGATTTAGATTGTTGCCTCTTCCTTGAGCATTCGCTAGACTATTCCTTCCACCTCTGTTTTGGCTTCTGCCTCTTCCTCTCTTGTTTCCTCTGCCTTAACCTCTTCCTCTTCCAAAGGACATCTGGATCTTGAAGGCTTGCTCTAGAGATGAGTTTTCATTTCTACTCAACCTCTGCTCATGTGTTATCAGTGATGCATGGAGTTCATCAACCGAAAAGTTTGAGAGATCCTTTGTCTCTTCTATGGTGGTGACAATCACATCAAACTTTGAGGGTAGGACCCTCAATAGTTTCTCCACAATCCTCCTTTCTTCAAGAGCTTTTTCATGTGTCCTCATCTGCGTGACCAATCCAATCACATGTGTGAAGAATGAGTCAATATTGTCTGACTCTTTCATGTTCAGATTCTCAAAATCTCTCCTCAGCGATTGTAGTTTTGTTGTCTTCACTTTCTCCATGCCTTGATAGGCTGTCTTGAGGGTTTGCCATGCTTCTTTGGATGTCTTAGCTGCTTCTATCCTTGGAAACACACTCTGATCCACTACTTGATACAAAAATACAAGGGCTTTTGATTCCTTCTTCCTATTGCTCTTTAACAGATCTTTCTCTGCCTGAGTTAATCTGTTAAACTCATTTTCATTTGCTGGTTCTTCAAAACCATCTTGAACTAATTCTCATAAATCTTGACAGGTAAACAGGGCTCTCATGGTTATTGCCCAATAGTCATAGTTTTTCCCATTGAACTGTGGGAATTGAGGATTAAACATACCCATGCTGGTGCTGGTGCTGCCCATTCTAGCACTCTTTAACTATGCTTTTAAATCCTTGACTGTGTATTAAAATACTAGCTGTTTCTTCAACAGTAACACAAAAAAAAACTTTGAGGAATACCTGAATCCTTTTGCCTGATACTTCACTTTGCTGGAGAAGATTTACTGCTGCAACAAAAACTCCTCCCTTCAGCTTCTTTGACACCTTCAAAGAGCCTGAACCTGCTCTGATACCACTGTTGGGGATTTTTCTGGTAAAATCCCAAAAACAAACAAACAAAATTGACTGAACACAGAGCTTTTTCTCCTCAGGATCTTTTGCACAGGGAAGTAAATAAAATTTTGAGGATAGAGATTTTTCACACCAATAAAACCTTTATATTCATTAATAAAAACTCTGATACATATTTCTTCCTCTTACTCTGAGGGATTCACCAAAAGCTTTCACCAGAAACAAAATACTCTCCCTGCTTTTACAAATGATTTTTACACCATTGTGTAAAATCTTCATTCACATTTAGTGCTATAAAAAGGGGTTTTTACATTTACACATTTACTACTGTAAAATGAAATTCTTACATATGCTATAAAAATTTCTTACATAACTTTTCAATCTCAAAAATAAAATTCACACAGTGATTCTTCATTCTTCATTCGGAACGCATATGTAAAAAAGGGGTTGAAATGTAATTTTTTTTTGTGTTTTGTATTGCTCAGTTGAAGATTTGTATTAAAAAAAGAGGAACGCATATGTAAAAAAGGGGTTGAAATGTAATTTTTTAATACAAATCTTCAACCTTGCACTGCTGTGCGAATCTCTGGTTCTTCGACCGTCACTGCTGTGAACACTTTCTCTTCTCATCCCGTGTGCAATACAAACTGAAGTCAACTCATACAACCAAAACTATATGGCGTACATACTATATGGATTAACCAAAAAAAATTACATGTCGTATGAAAACATTAAAAACTTTACCTAAGACTATGACAAAAGCATTAAATGTATTAAATGAAACGTGCGGTAAAAGTAAAAATAACGTTCTGGCAGGTTGAGTGAGATCCTTGTCCGTTGACCTGATCGGACGCAATTCACACACCTAACTCACACAAACCAATCGAAGTTTAGCTTCCGGGGTGGGTGGTTTTGTGTTCATACACAGGACGCGTGTCATTTAGTCGGAGTGTTGGGAGGCCCTCTCACAAATACAACCTTTTGTGAAAAGCAATGCGAAATGTATTTGTGATTTTCTAAAATGGTTTTGCTGGAGTAGTTTTCTGGTTGCCACTTAATAGATGTTGTTCAACTATCGGCTTCCAGCAACGCACAGTTGAAAGTATATTTCAACATGCACGTTCCTAAAGTTGAGGTGTGGTGTCACGAGGAAACAGCGGTCCCCTCAATCTGCCTCTGATTAGACGCCCATTTTCCCCGCTGGTGTCGTGTTTCTTTTTTATTTTGTATTGGTCGAATTGATTCAAAACCCGAACACTCTTCGCTGTAAACACCGCCGTTTCAAATAGTTTCAGCAGAGTTGCCGACTTGCCATTGTGAAGGTGATAAGAAAGCGAGAAGATTTTAAGGCTGATTCATCTCGTAGTAATATTGTAATTTCAGCGATAATCATATATAGATGAGTATTTTATATCGTTAAATATTTAGCCAATTCAATTTCAGCATTTATTAATTTTAAAGATGTTAAGCGTGAACTAGGAATTTATATTTCTAAGTATAAAAATATATAATTGTTTTAATTTTAAAGATGGTATGAAAAAGGGAAGAGATATTGGCTTGATTTGATTATTAGTCTAAAAAAAATACATATTTTATTTTTTGTTTTGACATGTGATCTTTAATTAAACACATTTTTTTTAACCATTAACCCACTTAAACTATATTATCAAATTATTTTAAATATTTTAATAATTACACAAATTATGTTACACTATTGATTTTTTTTTAATAAATATAAACTTTAATAATAAAAATTATATTATTATTAAATTAAATCTCACATTCTCCTTCACCTTCTTGTTCTCAAATTAGCAAAAGTTACCATTGTCTCTATGTATTGAATATCTGAGAAAAAAATAATAAAAATTATAATGAAAAAACAATAACACACTACAAAATTGCATCGCTCACCATTACATAAACTTAACAACAACCAAACTTAGCAACAACCAATATAAATAATTATGCGTACTTTACTTAGCATTCACTTCCCACGTTCCAAATAAATATTTTGAATATCTAAAAATAAATAAATAAAAGTAACTACGTAGCTTTCCTCGAATTGAAAAATGGGAAAGGATCGAGCAAAACTACACAATGGAAATGAAACATGGCTCGAGGTAAAATCAATTGTAGTTGGAAACTCAGATGGTTAGGTAATGTCCAATCTTCAGATATTGAGATATGTGAATAATTAATTAAAATTTAAAAAAGAAAAGAAAAATATTTATTATATATATATATATATATATTATTATTATTTTGAGATATGGTTGTAATGTTTAGTGAAAATGATATTGGTTAGTTAAGATAGCAATTCTTTGTAAATACATTTTTACCTTTTTTTTTTTTATTTTTAATATTTAAATTTTAATTGTTGGAAGTTTCAATTTAATAATAAGTTGAGAAATATTTTATTTAGATATTAATTTGTATTTTTGTTTTTTTTAAATATTATGAATTTAAATAACTTTAGAAATTATTGTTTTAAATATTTGGTTTAATTTAAAAAACATAGAAATTGTATAAATAAAAATAATATATTGTTGAATTTAAACTTATGTGATTCATATTAAGTTTTTGAGAAGATTTCTTCGGTGGAGATCACAATATAATAGTTTTGTTGACGTGTTTCGAACCAACAAGTGTGGTTCATTAATCAGATCGTGACTAGGAACAACTACATTGAACTTGGTAATAATTATAACAAAAAATTACTTTTCATGTCCCGTTCCCTCGATCCAGACTGGCCAGTCAAATTTAACCGTTTCTTAATCAAATTACCCAGTCTAATGTAGCCATTTCCTAGTCAAATTTAGTCGTTGGAAGATCTGCTCTCCCTATTTAATATGTAGCCATGATCTTCTTCAACTTGTCCTGACGATGAACCACACTCGTTGGTATCAAATCGTCGACAAAATTATAATGCGTCAACAAAATGTTTTAATGTGATCTCCCAGAAATCTCTCAAAAAATTACTATCTATATAGTACTGATTTTTTTTTCTATTTTATTTATAATTTAATTTTTTATTCAAAAATAAAGAAATGATAACTTATTATAACATATTTTCAAATTTATCGAAATGATTGGTCAATAAGAATATGCATCAAAACACTTACCTTGTGATCCATCTCACATTGCCAAAAAATAAAAAATCAAAAAACTTAACTGAATTATAAATTTATTATTATTATTATTATTACAAAACATACAAGCAACAATATTTTTTACAATGAAGATTAACCTTTATTTTTACTATGGATATTCTTAACCACTTTGAAAATAAATCTTAACCTTTGATTTGTGTAAACTATTAAAAATAATATAGGTTAAATCCCTATCATCCAGATAATAAATGAAATTTTGGAAACCGTAGTTCAAAATAAAGATGTCTATCTAAATAAATTTTATGTGGATATTCTATATATGTTAAATGGCATTAAATACCTACAATACATCTATTACTTATTGATAATTAAATTTATATTCTAGAAATCATATTTCAAAATATACCAGAAGTAATAATTGATTTATTTTTATAATTTATGGAATACATATGTAAAACTGATTTGATTTTAATTATTTTTATTATAAAAAGAAAAAGGTTAATATGTGATAGTTATGAAGATTTTGTTACCAGAATTCTAATGTGAATGAAACAAGAGGAAACAATTAGATTGATATTGAATCTTATGAGTATCATAAAAGTGTAAAGTATAACAAAATGTAAAATACAAAATAAAAGAAATTCAAAGTTCAACATGGTAAACAAATTGTTCCACACTACATTTGGTAGGTAAACAAGTTTGCAATATATTTCATATATTATAAATATATTACTTAGTAGGGCACTTAGTTTATCTTTCCAAACACATTGTTATTGGTTTGCATAACTATTTAAACTATTTCTCAATGCTTTTAGAAAAAAAATTAAGTTTGATTTATAATTTACACAATTGGTTTATATTTATAGTAGATATTTGTTCAAGTTCGAATTCCATGTTTATGTAGGGATAAAATTGTAAATGTGTAGACATCCTAATATATTAACTCCTTCCAAAACAAGACTATTGGATTTAATTTTCCTATTAACCATTGTTAATTTAGCATTGACCAATACAACTTATAATGTTTTATTCAATCTTTTTTAGAACATAATTTCTAACTTTAAGCAATAAATATTAATCTACAATACTTGTTTTAAATAAATTATTAATTTTACATTCAATACATTTACAAATCATAAAAAATTTAGCTATAATTAAAATTTAATAAATTGATAATTTTACATTCAATATATTTACATATCACAAAAAATTTAATTCACGTACTGCTGTCTCTTCCTAAATACCCACGGCAAACAACATTGTTATTTCTTTATGATGGTGATTGCGTGGCACTGTCCCTATTTAAGGGAAACTGAAAACACAGGACTCTGCCCATATAATTAATTTGTGTGATTACATAATAAATCAAAATGAATTTATTTTTTCATTTTATATCAGTATAGATTTATTTTAAATATAAATATAGATTTAAAATGAGTTAAGAGGGATTTAATTTTTTCATGTGTAATTTTATTTTAGCGGATTTAATTGTGGTGTCTTAGGAATATCTTTACACATCATACTAAGTTGTAGAATGAATCTCTCAAGCTCAACTGATGATGTACTGTCATTCTTACACATCATACTGAGTTATATTCTTACACATCATACTGAGTTGTAGAATGAGTATCTCAGATTCAACAAGTCAAACATGGTTGCGGTGGCCGCTTGTAAGTGTATATGGTGGATTTTTGGAATATTTTCAATGGACATGGGCTATCTTAAATAATTGATTTCCTCGTATCCCTAGGATCCTGAAATATTCCGATAATCTACAATTATATCCTGAAATATTTTAGAAATCTAGAAACTTAAATAATTGACCTCCTCATATCCTTAAAATTCTGAAATATTCCGAAAATTTATGATTATATCCTGAAATATTCCAAAAATCTACAATCTACTAGCTTTGGTGACGTACACCAATACATATCTAATAAAAATGCCAAACTCCTTGGTTACTTTATAAGGTGTACAGCATGGACACATTTCTGCCCCGATCACGGTTGTGAAAACAAAATATTTTTATGATTGTATATACTTCTGCAGGAGGCATATAACTCATTGAACGATGGCAATAATGAAGATTTGGCATAGAAATCTAAGACAGCTTGTGAACAGCATCCAAATTTTTGGAAACCACATTCACCGCTCAATTGGAATAGTTGTGTTTATAAATTAAGCAAGAATTTGCTTGGAAATATCAAAGAGTTCAGGGAAAATAAACAAAATAGATGAGGGCTGTATAAAGTTTTGAATTATATTTATATAAATTAAATCGTGAGTTAGGGATAGTTAATAATTTATAGTAGTTTAGTTATATAAATAAAATTAAACAGTTTTTTAAATATCTAGAGCCATTAAGTATTAAATACTTTTTACTTAACGTATTTCAAATTAGTAAAAATAATAAAAATTAATTATATATTTTTTTATTTTCTATTATTGCATTCTATAACTTAGTATAGGTTAGATGTGTAGATGTAATGTAAGTATGTAAACTATTTTAAATGTCAACTCAATTAAAATTAAAAAAGAGATATTGGGGATGAGTGTGAACATTTGAATGTTGACTCAAACAATAATAAAAAAATTAAACGTAATAAACAAAAAATTAAAAGTAATAAATAAAAAGTTAAAAGTAATATAAATTTACTATTGAGGATGAATGTAAACATGTAAATGTTGGCTCAATTAATAGTAAAAAGATAAAGTAACAAAAATAATAAAATTTAATTTTTTATATTTTGATTTTGTTATTAACTTTTCAATAAGTTTTGTTACAATACCATGGCTTATCAATACAACATGCCCAAAAACCATAACCTATTTCACAACCAAAATATTTTATAACAATACGAGATTCTTAACCATAGATATTCATCACCACTTTATGGCAGATATTATCAACATAGGATTTGTTACAATACCATGGGTCAATATCATGGCCTTATTATTACCACATGCTCAAAACACATAACTTATTTCACAATCAAAATATTTTATATTAGTATGAAAATATTCTTAATCATGGATATTCACTTTCATTTTACCATGGATATTATTAACTTGCAAATATGCTTCGGTACAATACCATGGGCTAATATCATGGCTTATCAATACCACATGCCCTAAAATATTAACTTATTTCACAATCAAAATATTTTATAACAATATGAAAATATTCTTAACCATGGGTATTTACCCCCACCTTACCATGAATATTATTAACTTGTAAATAGAATTTGTCACAATACCATGGCTTATTAATACCAAATGCCCAAAAAATATAACTTGTTTCACAATCAAAATATTTTATAACAATATGACAAGATTCTTATCCATAGATATTGACCCCCACTTTTGCAATTGATACTTGTGAATAGGCTTTGTTACAATACCATGGTCCAATACCATGGGTTATCAATACCATATGCCCAAAGCTCAAAACTTATTTCACAATCAAAACATTTTATAACAATATGACAATATTCTTAACCATGTATATTATTAACTTGTAAATAGGCTTTGTTACAATACCATGGGCCAATACCATGGTTTATCAATACCACATTCCCAACAAACATAGCTTATTTTACAATAAAAATATTTTATTTAAATTTTATTTTATAACATTTTTGTATTGAATCTACGAGGAAAAAGTTATAAATACTTTTGAGATATATCCTCACAACTACTAAAAATGTTTCCCATATAAATTAAATTAAGATTTTAATAAACTTAAAAATGAGAATGCTTTTATATATAAAGACATGAAATTTTTATAATATAAATAATATTATTAAAAACCAATATAGATCCATCCTAACTAAGGATCTAATCAATGAGAGCAAGAAAAGTGACTAACATTAATAGAGGAAAGAGAATGTATGAATTTTTAAATTATTTCATTATTGTATTTTAGGTGACATGATTGATCCAAAATATAGGTTCAATATTTTACAACCAATTAAGTTTGTTTGTTTGTTTGTTTTTTTTTTTTTTTTTTTTTTTTTTTTTTTTTTAAATTTAGATACTTTCCTAAACATAATACAATGGGATCAAGATTAAGAGGGTGGGATTGGGAGGCGGGGAGTTGAGAGAGAGAGAGAGAAGGAGCAAAGAACAAATACATAGATACGTAGAGCTGGAGAGAGAGAGAGAGAGAGAGAGAGAGAGAGAGAGAGAGTGACAAGGGAGAGATGGAGAGAGAATGAGGGAGAGGGAGGAAGACAAATAAGAGGAGAGGAGAGAGATATGGAGAGAAGGGGAAGTGAGAGAGGGAGGCACAAATATGGAGGGGAGAAATATATGGAGAGAGAGACAGAGATAGTGACAAAGTTGGAGAGAGAAAGAAAGAGAGAGAGGGGGATAGTGACAGAGTTGAAGGGAAGAGAGAGAGAGAGAGAGATGGGAGGGGAGACAGAGCAAGGTGGGAGAGAAAGGGAGAGAGTACTTAAGAGAGGGAAGGAGAGGGAGTTGGAGTTGGAGGGGGAGAGAGAGAGGGAAGAAGACATCCATAGAGGGAGAAAGGTGGAGAGAGAGGGAGTGACAAGGGAACAATGGAGGGAGAGAGAGTGACAGAGGAGAGTAGGAGTGAAGAGAGAGAGGAAGAAAAGGGTAAGAGAGAGATAGACAAAAGGGGAAGAGAGAGAGGGAGAGATATATAGATATAACGAGAGAA
Organism: Pinus taeda; assembly: GCA_000404065.3. Taxonomy (NCBI): domain Eukaryota; kingdom Viridiplantae; phylum Streptophyta; class Pinopsida; order Pinales; family Pinaceae; genus Pinus; species Pinus taeda. The sequence continues at coordinate 10,469 of APFE030040828.1, read as the reverse complement.
TGTGCGTGTTTAGGGGTTGAGATAGAGAGAGGGAATAAAAAAGAGACACATAGGTACAAATCTAGATATTATATAGTATTATATAACTAGCCTAGATCCATCTCAACCCCGGAGTTATCAAGCGTCAAGAGTGATCAAATCTCTTAAGGTGCAATCCTTTCCTTAAGTTCCGTACTCAGAAAATAGGTTTTCGCCTCGAGAGATTGGATCCCTCTCGACGCTTGATAGATCTGGGGTTAAGATGGATCTAGGTTGGTTATTATTAAATAATAAAAATAATATATGTATATATATATATATATATATATATATATAATATATTATATATAGATAAGTTAAGTATATATATACATTTAAATAATTTTGTTATACTATTCTTGATCATGGAGATTTACCCCATTTCACCAAGGAGATTCTTAATCTATAAATAAACACTCTTACATTACTATAGAAAAACACCAATGCTTATCAATACTATAGACCCAAAAAGACATAACTCACTTCATATGACACTCATTCATATAACATTTTTGTTGTTGTGTTTCTATTGCTATGGAGTACCAAAACAAATTCACTTGGAATTGGTTGTTACCTACAAGAAGTCAATAAGAAAATGGTTGTTTTTAGTGGAAAACTTAAATAACAAAGCATTGAAACAATGGAAGCATTGCATACATAAAAATAAACTTAGAAAAACTATGCTAAATAACACAAAGAACAAAGCTTAATGAAGCAAACAAGTCAACAATATCTAGGAAAAGGGCTCCCTTTATTGACTGTTGAAAGTAGAACAGATACAATAGATGAATCCCAAACACTTGGAAAGAATTGTTTGAGCAATGGTGCTAAAAAATTCCTCAACGAGGATTTTTTTCTTCAATCTCCTTGCAAGTTACCTCTCTCTCTCAAAGAAGTATGAAGACTCTTTCAATGGCGAAATCCTCTTCTCTATGAAATGTTGGATTGTTGTGGAGCATTTTTTCCAGCATAACAATGCTTTATTTCTTCTTATTTTTGGTCTTCCAATGGTCTGTTTATATATAATTTTGAATTATTCTTCCCTCTCTTGTTCCATTAATTCGAAAATGACTTATGAGTAGGACAAGAGGATACCTTGGGAGCTGCAAATCTCTAAGTCGACCTCTCAACCGAATGTCATTGAATTGTACATGTCAGGGAATCCCAATTCAGAGTGTGTGAACTGGTCCCGAGCTATTGACTCGGAATTTTGTTCGATTGTGCGGCTATCGAGGAAACAGTTGCTAATTTTCGGCTTTTGATGAGCCACGCAGATAGACTTTATAACTCAAAAACCTTTGGAAAACTTTGATTTTTGTATTTGATGATGTTTTCAGCTAGAAAACCTTCACTTTCATGATCTATTGAACGATTATGGATCCCATCTGGGTTGTAAAAATGTGTGTACAATTTTTCCATGTTAACAGTTGTTTGTTATGTCTAAGAGTTTGATCAACTTCTTGAGAGATAAAGTAACTTACTATGGAGATGGATAGAGAAAAACCTTGATTGAGAATTAAAGATAGCCGTTCTCTAGAGAAAGTGAAATAAAAAATGTTTTTACAGCATGGGCATGTCCCATGCTCGTTATGATAACTAATGATCATACAAGAAATGTTCTTTCCAAGTCATCTTTGATGTGGCTGGTGTGTTGATCGTTGATGATGATAGTTGTTTATACCCTCAGGGGTAGTTCTGAAAGATAGACTAAACTTGGTTCCCCCATTCATCAAAAGTGAAGCATTGTTGAATGAGGTGCTAAAGGATGCATGGGTCTTCAACTTTGGATACCTCTCATGCACCAAAATGTAATCACTATTGAATGAGGTGCAAAAGGATGTATGGGTATTTTGCTACATGAGAGAACTACAACAGTCACAATGTACAATACTAACCTGACATGATAAACTTTGTTGGTATTGAATGTCAGGGAGACTAATGACATCAGCGGGTGATAGTGATTCCAACTGTGTCGCCTGAGGATGTCCCTTAAGGGGGGGATAAACCAAGGTACAACTTCAATACTGAAAGGTTAGTGTTAAAGTCGATAGGAAAGAATCCTCGATCTCTTGAAATGATGATTCAGGGAATCATGGTGAAGGAAAAAACATGAACGTAGTATGGTGGGTCATGATAACGAGGATTGAAGGTATGGGTGGATACGGTAAACTTCCCAAGGTTGGAGCTTTAATGTGAGTGGTGTCTATCCACAACAACAAAAAAAAAAAAAAAAAATCTAAGGAAATGCCCCCAGAGTTGGTAGGACATCTAGGGTGGGTATAAGCATGTTCTCATTGGTGTGATGAATGATGAATGAAAGTGGATCATGGTGTGGTGATGAAAGCAATCTTGAACCATGGGAAACTAGGGAGTACTATTGGGTAACTAACATGAAAATATGGGTGAGAGTCATTTTCCTTATAAAATAAATTATACACTTACCAAAAGAATGATAAAATGGTTTGGGATGTCCAAACACGAAGACGAGTTCCCCAAGAGAATGGTGTTCTGCATTAATGATGGAGGTAGGGTTCTTTGTTAAAGGTGGAGGCCCCATTAGTTGGTCTTGATACAGGGTTGGTGAGGCATTTGAAGTGACAAATGGGATACTCCATATGGGGGGATGATAGGCCAAATGTAGAATGTGAGAGTATATTCAACTTTATCTAAAAAAAATAAATGAGGCAGCCAGGGAGTAAAGTTGGTAAGCAATAAGTGAAGAAGAGGAGAATGAGGCTAATATTCAAGACATGTAAATGAAATAGCTCACGGGACAAAGTGAATGATCATGGATCCCGATGGTGAAGATGTTCTATGAATGACGTTATCCATGAATAAGTAGGTGCTATCGACCGACATGGATGCTTATCAGGTATAAGGGGAACGTGGTGGTAAACATGGTCAAGATTGTGGCCCTATGGTAAATTTCATAGAAATAATGTCAGGATATGCAAAGCTTTGTGGGAAGCCTATCATGTTGAGTGGAGAATCATACCTTAACTTTCGATGGTCACCTGGGGACTAATTCTGCTGAGAAACTGTTGGGAGACCTACAACTTCGAGAAGAAACACCCAAAGTGAAAACATCTTGATGAAATCATATATAAGAAAAAATGTGGTGAACAATATGAATCAAAGAACATGGAAAAGCACACCCAAAGTGAAAACATCTTGATGAAATCATATATAAGAAAAAATGTGTTGAACAATATGAATCAAAGAACATGGAAAATCACACCCAAAGGTGTACTCTGAAATGGTCCCAAAAATGAGTCTGATGTCGAAATGGAATAGAGTGCCTGATGATGAAGATGATTTTGTCTTGATACTTGTGTCACTGACAATTTCAAAATGGAGGTTGTGAGCTCCTGAACAAGGCTTTGGAAGATGAAAAACATGGTGATATATAGGGAAAAGTGGGCCATATGCCACCTCATTTGTACATGCTAACTTGGAGTGCAAAGCTAGGTCCAAGAGTTTTATTTTCCCGTAGCGGACAGCTTGTGCACTAGGGATAATGGGTATTTCTGAGTAAGACCAAGAAAATATGTCCCTATATTTTTGGAAGAGGGCCTCGTATGAGGCCAGTTCGTCTGGGGAGCATGATACCCCTAACAAGATTTCCTCGACTATGTCTGGTTTAACATAGATATTTACCTTGACATTGGGTGATATATTGGATATATTCCCTTCCTCAAATTCATCCAGTGCAGAAACGAGATTCTTGAACCAATCTACCTATTCTGGGGGTAGGAAGTCTTTAGCTTCTACTATGAAAATGTTGTGACTTGGTGCCTCAGTAGGTGAGAATGCTTTCTCCGGTAAGAAGAAAGAGTGGTGATACATAATGTCCCAAGGGAAATATATTTCCACCATGGCCTCCATAATATCTTCATCTGAGTGAAAAAAATGGCATATAGGTGTTAATAATTGTTTGAGGTCATGAGTATGGGATTGGGAAATAGTCATGTTGGTTGACGAACAAGAAAATGAATCGGTGGTCGCCCTTATAGAACATAGTGATGTTGACAATGCGTATATTCCATGGTTTTTCCTAGTGAGGGGTGACACTACCTTTGTGATAGGCGTTCTTGTCGCTAATTCTTGTACCTGCAACACAAGTGCAGAAGGAGGCAAGGAAAGATCCCTAGAGAGAGCTTATGGGTTGATTGTAGACGAGTGCCTAAGACATATTAAATAGAGGAGTGCTTGTAAGGTTATATATGAGGGGTTTGCGACACTTCAATTGTCATGTAAAATGTAATAGGAGGGGCTTGGTTCAATAAGCTTTCAAAGAGGAAGATTTAGGCCAACTCATCGATACAAATGCTGGGGGGTATTTGGGAAATCTCAAAGAGAAATGACTTCTCCTTCTTGTGGCCGAGAAATGAAAATGAGATAGCTTAAACTAAATTTGTATTGATGGTGGAGAGGAGGAAAGGAGGGAGAGAAAAAGATGCATAGGGCCATAACGAACAAAATCCTAGGCAACAATGTTCCAACAAAAAGGGGAATTCAATGGATAGGGTTGTAAGCAAGACAGAATCCTAAAACATGGTTTTCTAATGAGATGATATAAATAAAGGAGAAAAAGAAGGTTTCAGATCAAACATAACATGGGTATCGTTCTCTACCAAAGAAACAAAGATAAATCCAGAGATTGAAGAGGAACCAATTGTGTTCATTACATTATTTCAAAGAAAGAAAAACACAGGTGAAATGAGATTACCAAGAGAAACATGTTGCACATTAATCATGCTTGGAATCAACAGGGAAACACCATTTATCCCAAAGGGACCAATAACCAATCCATACACTCAGCCATGATATCAGTGAAGTCCCATAAAAACATATTGAACTGAAATGGGAACACAGAGTTTAGCCCTCATGGGTCTGAGAATCCAAAACCTCGGAGAATCTGGAACCTTTGTATTATGTTTCATCCCCCTATTTATAAGAAGAGGGGGGAGTGCTTTGGATTACAATCAAAGTATTTGAGCCTAAACCCTAGCTTCATGCTAGAATAGTTGTCTCGGCTCTATTAGGCTCTGCTACCACCTACCTAAGATTACAACAGGGATTGAATCCCTTTCTTGGAAGAATATAGAAATAAATGCTGAGAGAAAGAAAGATGAGAGAGTAAGGAGTACGTGTCCCCTTGCTGCTTCAGTGGAGGCCTTGGATGGAGCCACACCCCTATTGTTTTCATGCTTATCTCTACTATTGAATTGGTTTACTGCTACATCAGCTGGCTTCTGTCAATTCTGCCTTAACTGCCTGAGTGAGTTGTTCCGTGGAGAAGTGATGGAGTGTTCCTTGGCAATGTTGCATTGTGAAAAGGAGTGAGACTCCATGTTGAGGCATTAAGTCTCCATAGAGGCATCCCGTACTGTCATTTATGCACTTTCCCCCTGCTTCATTCAATACCAGAGCTTCTAACCCATATGTCCTTTGAAACCGTTGCATGACACTATTAGAGCACCATAGTCGTGGGTCCTTAGTCATGGATGCTTAATGTTTAAAACAAATGAATAGGTTGACACTTTTAATTTCCCCTTTAGCCCCCTTATCATAAGCCCTTTTGTACTATTCTTATCATATGACCGGGGGCTACGATCAAGGGCTTAGTCCTCAGGCGCTATGACCTTCAGTCTCATGTCCAGGGGCTTCTTCCCTTTGTTATTATGAAATCTCACACTTTGGCATGTTTTTGTGTTTTGCTTGTGGTGCTTCCCTTTATCCTTGTGATCGCCGATCTGCGAGGTTGGGCCCTCCAAAATATATCACAATCACAACCATAGAGAGGGGAGACTCTTTACCTCTTTCTTTTGGAGTAAGTTGATAGTCCAGACACAAGATCTTTATATACCTTACCGTAATAATTTATTGCATCTAAGGGCTTCTTCCTTATCACAATCGTAGGCGGGAAGGGGTCTCGCATATCACAATCGCTGGCTCCATCACCTTTAGATTTTATCCTTAACTACTGTGATCATCGATCTGTGGGATGACGTCCCAATTGCCATGTGTCACCCTATGAGTACTGACATGTGGCACCCGGAAATGGCCCCATCTCAGCCTTGAAAATGATAAAAATGGGTGACATGTGTCCCCCATATGGCCACGTCACCCTCCGTACTACCACGTAACTGATGATGTCAGCTGCCATGTCAGCTTAATGGACCAATTAGAGGCCACCACATGGGCCCCCTGGAGGAGAGATAAAGAGGCTCGTCGAGCCCTGTTTTTCCATTCTTTCATTTGTATTTAAAAATCGGTCATCCCTGGCGATTTTCGTCCATATCGCAATATCGACGATTTCTTATAGTTTCAGACTTGTGACCTCGATGATCCGTCAATCATCAATGCCACGTGGAGGAGAGAGAATGGGAGGCTGTTGGGGACTTCGTTTAATTTTGAAAAGGTTTTGACCAATTTTGGTTGACCAAAGGACGAGAAGGACACGGGTGGCAGCAACGTTTGGTTGGCGGAATATGCAGTTGTGGAAGAGTTGTGGCAAGGTGGCAACAGAAGGCAGAAGCAGCCGAGGGGAAGAACAACCGAGCAGGAACTGGCAGTCCCAGTAACAGAGAAGGATATGAAAGGAAAAGATGAGAAAAGAAGAGGGGTTGGATTAGCTAAGTTGAGGAGGGGTTGGATTAGCTACTCCTCTCCTCAACTTAGCTAATCCAACCCCTCTTCTTTTCTGGTATTTTCCTTTTTATATCCTTCTCTGTTACCCGGACTGCCAATTCCTACTTGGTTGTTCTTCTCCTCGGTTGCCTCTACCTTCCACTGCCACCTTGTCACAACTCTTCCACAACTGCTTGTTCCTCCAACCAACTGTTGTTGCCACCCATTTCCTTCTCGTCCTTCGGTTAGCCAAAATTGGTCAAAAACTTTTCAAAATTAAATGAAGGCCCCAATAGGCCCCGACCACAATTCCTTGACTCTTCCCTGAGTCAAGTCATTTCAACCTTTGTCATTCCTGCTGGTACTTCCATATGCTCTACGGGTGGTGGTTGCACTATTACCTGCCTTGGTTCTTATGTATGCTATACTAGTACTTCTTCTACCTCGATCATTGCTTGTGGTGTTGGTGCTTCTTCTGCCTTGATCATGGCTTGCAGAGTTGCATCCATTTCTGTTGCACATTCTCACTCTTGAGGTTCCCCCATTCCAAACGAAGGCCCCAACAGAGGCCTGACCCTTGTTTGGTGTAGTAATTTCCTTTGTAACTCAAAATCGTCCCCTCCCGATGGTACAACATTGTATCGCAATCGGTCCCCACAAGGTCTTTTAAGTTTTAGATTACAAGATTGTTGTGATGTAGGATGCAGGATGCGGGATTATGCCACGTGGAGGAGAGGGAAGGGGGGCGACTTGCTCCTATTTTTTTAAACATTTTCTTTGTTAATGAATTTCCCAGCTCCCTGGTGATATTACATCGTATCGCAATCGGCCCAGGACTTAAATACCGTCAATACTCATAAACGTGGTGCCCTAACCCGCTGACACCGATATATGATATCGGCGATTAGCAAATCGCAGTTTCTACAGTCATCGATGTTCTTTGCCTCCTAGTCCCATTGATGCCAATATGTGATGCTCCTAGACCCACCAATGCCGATATGCGATTTGTCCCTCGTACTTAGCCATTTTTTTGGTTTTCTGAGCTTTCTAAAGGGATTCTTCAACATGCCCTAACTCCTGATCTAGGAACCCTTTTTTAGACTTCTATATACCCTCGTAAATATATTTCCAAACACTACACACTAGAGAGGGTCCCATCTCATTTAGATAGCTTATGTGGCTCAAAATCTGGCATCAAACATCACTGCTATTTGGCTTCTAAAGCCACTAGTGACTGAAAAAGCAATGAGTGACAACATTTGCTCCTATTGGGGATAGTGCCTTACTAGCAAGGTGTTGAGAACATGCAGACTAGTATCCTTCACCATTGGGCATGGAGTGAGTAATATATGAACTTTGTAATCTACAAAATCTCCAAGGGACTTTCCTCTAGAATCTATAATGTAGAAAATAAAAGTTCTAACAACTAAAAAGTAAATGCTCAGCTCGTGAGCTTATTTATTTACAATTCTACTTATGCACAGTAGTTAATTCAGCTAAGTATGTTCAACTCTCCAATAGAGCTAGGCTAGCGTAAGAGTATTGGACCACATGCCTTCATAGTGCTGAAAAAAGATAAATTAAAATAGGCATGCACCATAAAAGATCTTCAAACAAGGATCTTGATACATACTCTAAAAATAACCTATGTTGCTGACTTAAAAATAGGCTCATGTATATAGCCACAGGGTCATGAAATAGACAAGGAATGTTTGCAGCTACCTCTTTTTCATGAACAATCTACTGACCAATATCCTCTTGGCTGGGGCAGCCACAAACACTTCTTGGCTCCACAGCGTTAGATTTTTCTAGAAAAACTTGTTACTATTGGGAGCCTTCTCCCCACTTCTAGTAAACGACTCCTTCTGGACCTCAGTGACCATCTCTTCCTCCTAGGGATAATATGAATCACAAATCAGATTTCCTACAGTCAAGGAAATGAACCGTATATGGAGTTGTGTGTCATTAACACTTGGTAGTGGTAAGATTTCTCTTATGGGTTCCCGATGGTAGCCATTGGTACTAACATGATATATGGTTTGTGTTGTGGCGTCTCACGTAGATGTCAATGATGAGCTTGTTGATCCGGATTTAAATAGGAACGCAACCAAATATAGAGATAACCATATACACAAAGATGCAGCGGAAACAATACTTCATTTCATTAATGGAAAATATTGAAATATGCTTACAACCAGAAATGGAAATAAACCAGCTAGGGCGATGGTAGCTTATCTCTGAGAAGAGATGTGGTTGCGACATGCCTCTGAACTATTCCGAACTGTGTTACAATAAGGCTCGAAGGCCTATTTATTATTGAGAAACAATGGAAAACCCTTCACATTCCAAAACCTAACCCTAGAAGATGAAACGCCAAATTGTGGGCCCCGTTTTGGGTAAATTGGTACATCAATTTCCCGAGGTCGTAAATTTGGCATACGATCTCCGTTTGATGCGTATGATAGCTCGTTAGAAAGATCTATCCGAGAACTACCACTTTGGGAAGGGCAACATCGGTCAATGGACCCATGTTGCCCCCAGATTTCCCAAAAAACGTCGTTTAGGGCCTCAAAACGGCTCCGGAAGTTTAGGACCTGAAAAACTGCTAAAAATAGTAAGTTGTGCTACAATTACGGAAACTGAAAATGCTGAAAGAGACAATTGTGGGGGTCCAATGGGATAGGTGGGTGGCCACCAACATCCACCTGGATCATTCCTCCCCCCTTAGGAAGCAATGGTCCCCATTGCGTTGAGTTCCTCCATCTGCTGAACTTGTTCCGCACTGTCTGATGTGTCCAGTAATGGTGGGAAGCATGGTCGACGATGGTCCACATTGAACACTTGGTGCAGGTGAAGGAATGGAGGAATGTTGTGCTCCAAAGCATTGTTCCCCATAGGCTTGGTACTACTGTAAGGACCATGTTGGAGTGGTCTGAGCTTCTGATGGGTTCTGGTAAGGCGTTCTTTCTGTCGATGTAACCAGACTTTGTCGCCCACCTGAAACTTATGTGGTACCCCTGGGGGTGAGGAGAAGTTGTTCCTGTGTTCTGTGATGACTGTATCCCTCTGCTGCTACTGCTGCGTGGAGGAACCCTTTGCGGGCGTCATGGATGTAGCAGCGATCTTCCCCTTACTTTGGGAGTGAACCATACAGATGAATTTCCTGGTCTGTGAGATGAGCTTGCTACCTTTCTTAGCAGTGATCAAAGATGTGGCGGTAGGTGGGGATACCTCTGGTATCCTGTATAATGAATTATTAAAAGAAATAATGACAGCACGAAGCCTTGACTCATACACAGCATGTCGCCTCCACAAGTATGGTTGGCCTAATAATACATCACAAACATCCAAAGGTGTAATATCACACAATACCTCGTCTGTAAATGGCTTGATGTTGTAGGGAAGGCGACACTGCTGGCGAACTTTGAGATCTCGTCCTTCATGAAGCCACCCAATACTGTATGGCTGTGGGTGTGGTGTAGTCGGTAGGCCCAACCGCTTCACGACCTCTGCTGAAATCAGGCTATTTTGGCTGCCACTGTCAACAATGAATTGTAGCGGCGAACCCTTCACCCACATCTGTGAGTGGAAAAGACGTTCCCCCTCCTCTGGCTCTTCGGGCTCCTTCTTCTGGATATTGGTAGTGGCAATAGTGGCGCTGGGATTCGCATCAATGATCCGCTTCCCTTTGCCATTCCCCTTGCCGAGTTCAGGCTCAGGGTTGGAACATGTATCTGATTCGGAAGCCTTCAACTCGGCCACCAACGACTGCTTGGTCCGGCACTCACTTGTGTTATGAGTGGGACTCTTGTGGAACT
>APFE030040811.1:0-12641 GCA_000404065.3 Pinus taeda | reverse complement strand
AAACTCTTAGACATTAGGATGTGTTTTCATGTAAATGCAAAACCAAAAAATAAATTGTTTTTAGTCATTTAATTATTTATAAGTGGAGTTGGTTATACATAAATGTTGTTATCCATAACTGAAGTCAGTTATTAGTATGTGAGAAATTTTCTGCGTGTAAGAAGTTTGAATTAAAATATTCTGGAGAGTGTAAGAAGTGGGCACATGGGGCGATTCTGAAAATCACCTTTGCCCTGCAACCCCACAAAAGAATGCAAATTATGTGATTACAACGATTAATCTCAAACATCAAATCACATAACTTAACATCAAATCACATAACTTGCAAGCTTTAAAATCACCTTTGCCCTGCAACCCCACAAAAGAATGCAAATTATGTGATTACAACGATTAATCTCAAACATCAAATCACATAACTTAACATCAAATCACATAACTTGCAAGCTTTCGAGGGGTGGTGGGGCTAGGGCGATTCTGAGAATCGCCTCATGTGCCCACTTCTTACATTCTCCGCAGAAAATTTCTCACTTACTAATAACTAACTCCATTTATGGATAACAAGATTTATGTTTGACCAATTCCACTTATAAATAATTAAATGACTAAGAAAATTTATTTTTTGGTTTTATATTTATAGGAAAATACATCCTAATGCCCAATTAGCCTTTCCCAAAAAAATATTATAAATATGTGGCCAACTCCTTCATCGTAATCCAAGTCAAATTGAGGTAATGAATTTCTATTCTTTCTTTACATTTCAAAGATGTAATTATAACTATTCTCATCTACATATTCTTTTTTTCTGTTTTGAAAATGTAATTGTATTCATTTTTTTTGGACAAAATTACCTTCTTGAAGTGATCTAACGTACTTAAAGTAAAAAAAATCTTACCTTTTTAAAAGCTACACCTTTTTTTTTCCTGGTCTCCTTTACCTTTTTAATCTTTATCTTTATTTTCTTGGGGTTATTTAAAAAAGAACACACAAAAACAAAACTTACAAACAAAAAACCAATTATATAGCCAAACTATTTCGCTTTACGGTTTATAAGTTTGTAACTTCCAAGTGACCGTTACATAGTACACACCCCTGGTCACATCGATGCGGCAAACTTTTATCTATGTTATCTCATGTGTTGTGTTAGTGTTATATGGTTTAGAGTTTTTTAAGTATATTTTGTTGGTTGATTTTATTTATAAATTGGTAGGAATTTGTTAAAATCACAAATTTCAATTGTGAATTTTTAGTTAAAAGGTTTTAAATTTTTAGTTTAAAAGTTTAAAAGTGTTGAATCTATATAGAGTTAAAGATTTTATTTTAAATAACGAATGATCATGATTTAACCAAAAATGATTTCTTTCACTACATAATAGTTAACCAAGGTCCTTTATTCAACTTTTTTGTTGCCGCCAATTTACTAACTTGCATGAACGTCTTAATGGAAAAAAAACATGCATGAATGTTCTAGCTCATAATTATATTCCCATCGGAGATGGATAAAAGGAAATAGTTATGCTTCTATTCTTAAACATATTATCATAATTTGTAATCTTATAGGTGTGTTATAACTTGCATGAACGTCTTAATGGAAAAAAAACATGCATGAATGTTCTAGCTCATAATTATATTCCCATCGGAGATGGATAAAAGGAAATAGTTATGCTTCTATTCTTAAACATATTATCATAATTTGTAATCTTACAGGTGTGTTATATATTGTGATCGTGAGTTATAATTGTGAGTTTCTATCTTTAGCTAATCAAATCCACTTTCTTAGAGCATGAATAGGCCTAATGGTTAAGAGCATGTGTTTCCTCCTAAGAGGTCACACGTTTAAAAACCAGAAGGAGCTAGAGTAGGTATTGCTTTGTAGACATAATAATCAAATCGTTGCATGGAGGTAGGTCTCTTGTCCAACAAACAAAGGGGTCTCATACACCAATTTGGTGTCGGTTTGGCTATGACGATAGAGATTCTCAAAACGTTGTTACCATAAGGAATAGTGTTGAGATGAGAGTCTGTTGAAGCTAGTCATAGATCTAGAAGAATTTTGAAAGTGAGTTATAATTGTGAGTTTCTATATTTAGCTAATCAAATCCACTTTCTTAGAGCATGAATAGGCCTAATGGTTAAGAGCATGTGTTTCCTCCTAAGAGGTCACACGTTCAAAAACGAGAAGGAGCTAGAGTAGGTATTCCTTTGTAGACATAATAATCAAATCGTTGCATGGAGGTAGGTCTCTTGTCCAACAAACAAAGGGTCTCATACACCAATTTGGTGTCGGCTTGGCTATGATGATAGAGATTCTCAAAATGTTGTTACCAGAAGGAATAGTGTTGAGATGAGAGTCTGTTGAAGCTAGTCATAGATCTAGAAGAATTTTGAAACCTGAACTAGTGGGTATGCATGTGGACTCAGATGGGGCACTAGTTGATGAAAGAGAAGAATATGGAACACCTTTATCTTCATCGAGTCATTCATCTGAAGATGTGCACATTCTGATGGCGTGCAAGAAAATATGAGTGATTTTGAATAGTTGTCTAAGACAATTTATATAAGTGATGTTTGCATCGTATTTTGAAATAAATTTTTTTATTTCCATATGTTGTTAAATCAAAAGTTATGAATCATTTTTATGTTGTTTGATTATATGTCTTAATTATGATAATTTTTATTGTTTAGAATATATACAATGCAATATTAAATTAGAGATATAATGTATGTTTCATTCAATATACAAATAATGACATTTTGATTCATTTAGTCATGTAATTTGTTCATAATGTCATCGCTTTTTAATTTTGTCGTTGAAAAAAATATAATTTCTTTTGTATAGCATGTTATGGTTGAAGACATGTTGAATTTATACTTAGGAAAGAAAAAATTTATTCTACCAAAAACATTAGTGTGTTTTTTCCCTCAAACAACTTTTTTTTTGCATATAAAAATTCGGTTTTACTAGCATTTTTTTTAAATGTTGAAAATTGACCCTAAAAAAAATTGCAGTTCTAGTATCAACACTTTTTCATTTTCAAGGTTCCTTTTTACAGGAAAATTTCATTTTCACTGTCATTTTTAAAACATGTTCAAAATTGACTCTAAAAAAAACCATCATTCAAGTATACACACTTTTCATTTTTAGCATTGTTTTTGATGTTTTTTTCGGGGGTTTTGGTGAGAGTTCATGTTTTAGTTTATAGTTCCAGTTTGAAAGTTTACATTGTTACACAGAATGAAGGAAAAAGATATATATGCAGGTTCCTTTGACCAAGTCGCGTATATACGTGGGTTCGACGACCAAAAGGCACGTATGCATATACATGCATTTTCATGCAAGGAAAGACGCGTACATGTTTGAGAATTTGGTTTTTGGTCCATGGTATTTGGACCATGGTATTGTGATCCATGTTATTGGTCCTAGGTATCTTGCCCAACGTGTTCACCCCAAGTATTTGTTCCAAGGTATTGGTTCTAAGTTGTTTTGGATCATGTATTGAGTAAGGCCTAAAATTATAAGAGGTGGAGAAGATCTTTAGGCAAGGTCACTCAAGTATTGAATATCTAATAAAGAACAAGATCTAGAATACTGGTCATTGGGTAATGGTGCATAGCTGGATCTGAATCAAGGAGGAACCTGAGCGCTTGAAGAAGGATAAGTTCTATTGATGGGTGAGGATCTTAAAGATTGATGAGAAGTATCTTTGTATGATTTTTGATATTTTATCTGAATAATTGACGTATGTCATAATTTGTAAATCTGATGATTTGGGTAAAGGTTAAATCATCTTTCAGAGATCTCTACGCAAGTTCAGTATAGCAAAGTCACGTATACACACTAGTTTGGTATTTCAAAACTGTGTTTACGTAGGTCCACATTAAGAAAAGTATGTATGCACGCAAGTTCGACACATTGAATTAGCGTACACCTCATAAAATATGTCTTAGCTACTTCTGTTTACTGTTGCAGTGTTTTGGGTTCTAGATTAGGTTTTGGTTATTATTATTGTGTTTTGCTTATAGTATTCAGAAAAGTGATTGTTTAATTCAGTTTTGGTTGGTACAAAGGAGATTGGTTGATGCAGGTATATTTGATGTTTGTTGGATGTTATTGATGGATCGAGTGTGAAAATTTATGAAATGTGGTCCATGGAAGAAAAGAGAAGGTTGTAGCCTTCTATAGGTCAACATCTACATACTAGTACATCAACTAGTACAAAAGCTAAGGGGTTGTAGCTCCCTTCGAGGAGAAGGTGGAGAACGAGAGAAGGTTGTAGCCTTCTGCACATAGAAGCTTGCGTAATGGTAGTGGTATAAGGTTGCACAGTACAAAATTTGTAAAAAGAAGTTTCATATTAAAGAAAGATAGAGACGATTGCACGAGATGGTTTTCACCCACATTGGGTTTCCACCTTATGTCTTGTGTTCATGTGTGTGATTGCTTGTTGTGTGTACTACATCTCATTACTGGTTGTAAGGTTGCACAGTACAAAATTTGTAAAAAGAAGTTTCATATTTGTAAAAAGAAGCTTCATATTAAAGAAAGATAGAGACATTACTTGTATAAGGTTGCACAGTACAAAATTTATAAAAAGAAGTTTCATATTAAAGAAAGATAGAGACGATTGCATGAGATGGTTTTCACCCACATTGGGTTTCCACCTTATGTCTTGTGTTCATGTGTGTGATTGCTTGTTGTGTGTACTACATCTTATTACTAGTTATATGATTTTGATACATAGATTAAAGATCAACTAACTAAATTATAAGTTTGTAGGGTATAAGCTCGATGCTCTAATCAAAGTTGTGTATACCCAACATTTTCATTAAGAGAAGTAGCCTATATAAATCTATTTATGGAAGTGAAATATTGTTAAATTGATAATAATGATTCATCCCCCCCCCTCTCTGTATTATTTTCAACATACCACATGCCCAAAACTCCCAAAACTCGTAATTTATTTCACAATTAATTTTTTTTATAGCAATATGTCAAGATTTTTAAAAATGGATATTATTAACTTGTAAATACTTTTTTTACAACACCATGGGCCAATACCATAGATTATCGGCCCAAATATCATAACTTATTTTACAATAAATATATTTTATTTTAATTCAACATTATAACATTTTTTTAATTGAATAAAAAAAAAAACTATAATTCATTTTGATATATATGTAAACCTTGATATATATCTAAACCTTGTATGCTGATTAGTACTAAAATTATCCCCATAAGAATCAAATTAAGGTTTTAATAAAGGAGAATATAAAGACATAAAATTTATATAATATAAATAAGTAATTGGAAAGAATCTTCACCAGATATAAGCATATGGATTTTTAGGAAATCAAGTCTTTATAGCCATTCTTGTTATAGTTTGTTGTCTTCATTAAACAATAACCCTGATGGACACACATGCAGAGTTTTTCAGTTCTCTGACGCAAATTTGTTTCTTGAAATGCAAATGTGTTGTTTGTTTGTTCCTGAAAAGCAAATTTATACTAATTTTTGTTTTTTAAAAGAAGGTAGTCAAGTTTGTTAAATATAGAATATTGTGTTCCATCTCCCACAAAACTAGCATTTAGTTTTCTTTATCAAAGTTTGTTGATTCTTCCAGTGCCTCCAGAGTTCTGAGACAAATTAGAGTACATTTTCCTGAAAAATGGCCTGGGTTTTGCCTTTTGTTTTTTTTGGGAGGAATGGAGAGGCTCCACTCGTCTTCAGTCTTTTTGAAACTCATGGCTCCAAAGACGGTTTCATTTCCTTTTCTTTATAAAGGTTTGTTGATTCTTGTTGGTTTGTTGATTCCAGTTGCATTTATTTTTCTTTATAAAAATTTGTTGATTCTTCCGGTTCAGCCAGATTTTTGAGAAAAATTACAGTAAATTTTCATTAAAAAAATGGCCTGGGCTTTGCCATTTTTTTAAACGAATCAGTGTTTCTGAAACTCATGGCTCCAACAACTGCATTTATCACCAACGGCAAGCCTCTGCAATCTGAGGAAATTTCGCTGGTTCTATCCTTCATAATCCCATCTTCATGTACAGTTTTATTTTCAAAAGCTCATTTTCTAAATAACTCCCAGCGTTCGAGGATAAACTGTCATTTACTTCTTTGTAAAATATTTTTATGGTATTGTAAAATATTGTAACATGATGCATGATCTGAGAATTTTGGTATTGTGTAGGTGGTCTATTATTGCGGCCCAATTTCTAGGGAGAACTGAAAGGTGAGAGGTTTCGTCTGCTGGATGCATCATACTAACCACAAAGGCCGTGCAATTCAAAAAATTCATTGCCGGCCTTCCACCAAATACGATAGACATCTCTTTCTGTTATTGTTTATTGCTTCTTGTTATATTCACAATATGCCCTTCGTTATTGTTTGCTGCTTCTTCTTATGTTCATCATCAGCTCTTGGTTTTCTTCATATTCATACTCTCTCCCACTACATTTTAATTTCATCTTCTATGCCGCTCTGATCTCATTTGGTGGCAATTGAGACGACTTAACTTCCCTATTTGGATTTCACTGAGATTGGTGATATATCTGAAGCGAGGCCATCTTTCATAAAACCGTGATGTTGTATTTAAATAAAAGTTTGATTTTTTTTTCTCTGAAATGTACTTAAATGTCTTTTTAGTAAATTTCTTAACTTCTATAAAAATCTAAAGTCGTTGCCTTCTAGAACTAATTATAATGTAATATATGAAATCTTAATTTTGTTTAATGTTGTTTGAATTTTTCCAGAAATACAATGCAAAAAATTATAAATATTTAGTAGGTCAATAAACATATGGTTCATTATAAAAGACAAATAAATATTAATTATTAAGTTATCATAAAATATAAATAAAAAACAAAATAATATGGAAATCTATTTTCAGAGATAATTAGAAACAAAAAATACAAAAAAAAAATTGGTTATAACTAACCATATATATGATGTGTAGTTTATATCTTTTTTGTGATTAAATTTATTCTAGTTTTTAAATTTTCAATGCATTTGTCTAAGAGGAGTTATAAGGTGATGGTCTACTTTAAATTGATTTTGAAAAAAATTGGTAGAATTTTTTTGAAATTTGAAAGTCTGGATTATAGCAGTCAAGTTGATCATAGAGTTATTGATGGCCTAGAATCTATTTCCACCATAAAATAATATTTGAAGATTCCTACAATTAGATTTCTTGAAAAATTGGGGAACTTTTGAAAATCTGGATTATAGTTGTCAAGTTGATTATAGAGTTATGGGGTTGAATCTATTTCCACCATAAAAAAATATTTGAAGACTCCCACAATTAGATTTCTTGAAAAAATAGGTTATTAAGACAAAAAATTTCGCAATACTGGAAAAAAAATGTGGCCTCAATAGACAATGCATAAGGTGATGAGGTAACAAGTTTTGTTTGGTAAAAGAAAATAAAGTGTTTAGAATTTTTCTAAATATGGCTATAAATTTTGTGAGTTGTATGTTCTTTGAGACACATTTTCAAAGATCTATCACATTGGCTATGTAATTTTCCATAGGAGCAAGGGTTTTGGTAATTTTTTTGGCCAAACATAATGCCAAATTCATTGGTTTTATAGGGCTTAAAAAGAATTATGACTTTCCATTTGGTTAAAATCTTAGTAATATGATGAGTAGTGCCCTTAGTGTAGGGGGAGGAGGGACATAAGAGCTAGAGAAAGCAAAAGGAAAAAGAGGTTTTAGATTTCAAATGTCAATTTGAGCATAAAACTTTATTAATTTGAGAGATTGAGAACCCCTTGTCCATAAGGACCTTTTTAATATATGTTGGTTTTATAGGTCTTAAAAAGAGTTATGACTTTCCATTTGGTCAAAATCTTACTAATATGATTAGTAGTGCCCTTAGTGTAGCCGGAGGAGGGAGGAGCCGGGGCATAAGAGTTAGAGAAAGCAAAAGGAAGAAGAGGTTTTAGATTTCAAATGTCAATTTGAGCATAAGACTTTATTAATTTGGGAGATTGAGCACCCCTTTTCCATAAGGGCCTTTTTAAGATATGCCTTTTTTTTCTAAAGGAAATAAGGAGCAAAATATAAATGGAATGAGTAGCTAGAGTTTTTAGATTAATAGTCTTTTGAGTTCAACGATGATGAGAATACACATGAAGTTATAAATTGATATGAACATTTTTTTCCTTTCACCCTTTGTCCATAAGGGCCTTTTTAAGATATGTGTTTTCTTTCTAAAGGAAATAAGGAGCAAAATATAAATGGAATGAGTAGAGTTTTTAGAATAATAGTCTTTTGAGTTCAATGATGATAAGAATACACATGAAGTTATAAATCGATATGAGCATTTTTTTCCTAAGGCCACTATCAAGAAGATGGGGGATGAGAACACCTAAAAGGAAGGGATATTTTCATTTGAATTTCCATAATAAATTGAATAATTCATTAATATGGTTAAATAAATAAATCAAAGGCACATGGTCATGAGGCCAAAAGATGAAGATATCATAAAAAAATTGAAACTAACATTATGGATTAAGGTGAATGTTGTTTACGGCTAGAGTCTCAAAATGTTCAATAAAAATATTAGCAAGAACAAGGGATAACAAAGAGCCTATGGTTGGACCTTCTATTTGGTAATTTCAAATCCCCTTAAAGCTAAAGAAAGAGTGAGACAAAAAAATATAAAAATCTTTGAAAAACAAAATTATGCTATATTTTCAATTAACAAGGCCTTTAGGATTTGTGTACCATCCATTTATCTCTCTCCCACTAACCATATTGTCTTGTTCTTATGATTTTCACTTGAATGTGGGAACTCTCATCAAGTGATGGTCCCAAAATTGGTAATTGATCCATCAAGAGAACATGCCCAAAATAATGTGTGTATGTTCCCAAGAATCGCCATGAATTCCTAATTCTTTTTGCTCAATAAGGACCAACCTTCCACCCATGATGGAACCTAGGCCATCAGAAATGCATGGATTATAAGTGAGTGAATTTTCGTAGGAATGTGTAACCATTCCTTCTGCGGCCCAATTTTATGTGCCCCTCATTTGTTTCCCTGATTTTACTAAAAAGATAAGGTATTGTTGTCTTGTACATCTCACCTTACATTTTTCTAAACAATAGATAGAACAAGAATCAAGTCTCTTATACTTAATTCATACTACCTCTTTCATTCAATGGAAAAAATAAATATATTGTTCATGTATTACTCTCACATGTTGATGCAAGTTATAAATCCGCTCTAGCAACTAAAATTCCTACTTCTACTTCGAGATCCCACTCTAGCTTCCTAATCCAATCACCTACACACATATTTTGTTTCATTAGAAAAAAATAGAACAATCTTATATTGATAGGATTGTTTTACATATTCAATCGGTCTTTTACCAGTAGTGTAGGCACAACTTACTAATGTCCAATGGATCAAAAATAACATAGATCTTAGTGCCAACAAAAACACCCTTCCTCACAATGAGGTTACATTCCTAAGAGAACAAAGACATAAGAATAGAGACAGTGAAATATAGGAGTGGCTTCAGCTCAGGCAAATATTTTAAATGGCAAAAATAAATTAGCAAAGGGCATAGCTTATAGCTCAAACAACCCCTGTCTGTAGATCGCTCCATTTTGGAAGACCTCAAAGAACATATACCCAGGAAGCATGGGAACCCCACGTTTAGAAAGAAGGTTTTCTTGAGAGTTTTTCTCCCAGTGGATATGTTCGAAAGAGACCTCCATGAAAGCAGACCTTAGCTCCAAGATCATCTATGTCGAGCTACAAAGTGAGGGAACATCTAGACAATTCGATACTGAATCCATATGGTCACTGAGAGGGAATCTCCAACAACCATAAGATTGTCTAAGTCTAGCCATTTGGAGAATTGGAGGGTACCCCATAAAGCCAACGACTCAACTCGACAAATATCCCCAACACCAGCTGACCAATAGAATTTGGAGTGGGCAGAGGGATCCAATTTGAGTAAGACACCATAATCACAGTCACTATCTGAGGAAGCACCATAAAAAAAGCAAATTAGGAATTTGTCATCCAAGTCAACGAATGAGATGGATCTGGAACATGATTTAGGGTACCAAGGGTCGACCTCCATGAAGAGAGTCATGATCTGAAGGGAGGTGGACAAAGGGTCGGAGGGAATGTCTTTAAAGAAAAATGATAATGTATTTCTGTCCAAGAGTAGAAAGTTTGTTTGCAAAAGAATCTAATCACAATAACCATGTTATGATCTCATGAAAACACATCATATAGATAGGGAAACTAGATTGATATTCCATATAAAGAAATGATACAAATGCAAAATTATACTTCTTGTTGTTGAGTGTTCCCTAATATCTTAACATTTATCCGCCCTTCTTTTACTCAAAAAATAGGCTCATTCATGAAGCATGAGAATAATTTTAGGTGGTAATCCTCCAAAATAATGAGGCATTCTAATTACTTTCTCTTCCTTCCTCCATCAATGTGTCTAGTTACATTTCCCTTTCATAGATACACAAGGATGTATCTAAACACCTAGGTCCAAGAGAAGTTAGGATTGATGGCATGTGAATTGAGGGATACAAGTCATGGATATAATTTTGTGACGTGTGAACCAAACACTTACAAGTTCTGCACAAGTATCATGCTCAATTATGAGTTTTTCCTTACTCACTTGAACCTTATGAACCTTTCTCTCATTATGAAATGATTATTATTTCATAAATATCAAATTATGAAAAAATAATTATAAGAATTTTCTTAATTATGTGATTTCATCCCCATGATATCTAATAACTTACTTGTAAGGCTTATCATGGTAAACAAAAGTATAACAAATGCCCCGTAATGCATGAGATCAAAATAAAAACTAATGGACAAATTGTATTATAGTTAGGTATCAAAGTGGAAGGAAAGAGTCATGAAAAGGAACCATATTGTAGCAACCCTAAAACCAAATCTCAATCATAAACAAATCATCCCCAAGGTGGGAATACCCATACTTTGCATAAATAAGAACTAAACATGGTTGCCAAAACTGTACACAACATATCCATGACGTGAAATTCTAGCAGATGGCCGAGAAGAAATACACATTGGATCCATGTAACAAATAGAGAGATATCCACCAACAAATAAATTGTGAATCTATATCATAGTATCTATATATATATATATATATATATATATATATACAATATATATATATATATATAATAATATATATATATATATATAGATCAATATTGTATGGACAACAAACAAGAGAGGTGTCCTAGAGTAATCCTCACAAAAGTATACGAAATGCTAAAAAATCCAACACAAATAAGACTAATATTTCCCAAAAAGAAAAGTATTCTACTCAAACTTGATGTTATGAATCTACATCACGCAAATAAATAAGCATATGTCAAGCATGCTCGAAATCATCTAATTCCTAGTCATTGAGGTATATTGTTAATGGGTGCAAGGGGACCCACTAATGATGAAAATGGACCCAAAGGAAGCTAGCACAATCCATTGGGTGTGAATAAATGAGTTCATGTGGAATAGTCATGGATTCAATGAATCAAGATTCAATGAGGTAAACCTGTTATTGATTGTAAGGAAGCTTGCCAGCCACTATTGATTGTAAGGAAGCTTGTGAGTGAGGACTATGAGCTTCAACGTATTATTTATTCCCGGACCTATCTCTTGTACAATGAGCTAAGTTCAACTAAAAAATATATGTTGAAGGTGGGCCTTAATGTATTCCACATCAATTGACATGGAACATACCAAGAGATGAAGTGAACAGAAGAATTCACAAAGTAAAACTAACATAAGTATGGTTGATACAAAAGATCAATGACCATTTTGAATGGCCAACTAAGGCTTAGAAATCCATACAACATATAGTGATGTGATATAAATGTTATTAGGTAGCATTTACTAATGCACACCAGGTGATATCATGTAACAACAAAATAGGCATTGAAAAATACTTCATAATTACTAAAAGTGTAACTAGTAGGAGTAAAAGGACTCATACACACGGTACATATCATAGGGAATATTAAACCCATCTATAAGGTATGAACTCAAACAAGTGGCATGTTTAAGTGAAACACAATTTGAATTTTCAATGACCATTGTGAATGGCCAACTAAGATTTAGAAATCCCTACAACATATAGCGATGTGATAAAAAATTTATTTTGTAGCATTTACTAATGCACACCATGTGATATCATGTAACAACAGAAGAGGCATTGAAGAACACTCCATAATTACTAAAAGTGTAACTAGAAGGAATAAAAGGACTCATACAGATGGTACATATCATAAGGAATCTTAAACCCATCTATATGGTATGAACTCAAACAAGTGTCATGTTTAAGTGAAACACAATTTCAATTTTCACTGCTTTTTTGAATGATAGACTATGAAAAAAACGTTCCCTCCGTCTTTTTTTTTTATGTTTTGACATCCCTTTCATAATCTAATGAGCATGAAAGAGAAGAAAACTAAGCTCCATGATGTTTTTCTTTTTAGCCTTGATGAGCCCAAGAAATAGGTAAAAGGATGCTCGATAGGGTATCTTATTCATGCTTTAACAAGTTCGAAGTAGAGGTAGTAGTCCTCCTTGAGATTACCTAATCTTCCACCCCTAATAGAACCC